>KN832871.1:2896778-3153891 GCA_000827325.1 Oidiodendron maius Zn | reverse complement strand
CTCTAATCATTCGCTTTACCTCATAAAACTGAATTCAGCACTGCTATCCTGAGGGAAACTTCGGCAGGAACCAGCTACTAGATGGTTCGATTAGTCTTTCGCCCCTATGCCCAAATTTGACGATCGATTTGCACGTCAGAACCGCTGCGAGCCTCCACCAGAGTTTCCTCTGGCTTCACCCTATTCAGGCATAGTTCACCATCTTTCGGGTCCCAACAGCTATGCTCTTACTCAAATCCATCCGAAGACATCAGGATCGGTCGATGATGCACCCTTAAGGGTTCTCACCTCCGTTCACTTTCATTACGCGTATGGGTTTGACACCCAAACACTCGCATAGATGTTAGACTCCTTGGTCCGTGTTTCAAGACGGGTCGCTGACAACCATTACGCCAGCATCCTAGCCGGAGCGCGGTCCTCGGTCCAGGCGGGCTGCATTGCACCTTGGGCTATAACACTCCCCGAAGAGAGCCCTAGCCTGGCTGGACCGTTATAGTAGCCAGGCTGTTATATAGCCTACATCCTGATCTGCAACTAGCCCGGTAGAACCTCACCACCCTAGCCGGGCGGTCACAGTCTGGACGTTACCTTTTCCTCCAGACAACCCCTACTGACATTCTCAGATAGATTCAAAATGCTGCTCTACATGCGCCTATACGCGTTTGCTCTCTTGCTTTCTTAAGAATGCTTCAGCTGCCCCGTGTTACGGACTGTCAGGTGTATGTCTGTCGGGTAGCTGTGCGGTCGCTGGTTGCTACGTGGCATGTATCACCTAGGCGATTGTCTTATAAAATGTATATATATACTGGAGGAGGCCCTTGATTTAGGGAGCAGCGATCAGTCTTCTATCTATCCCCGTCATTGAATACATCATTGTTACCACGCTATACCGGTGACCCTCCAGCGAGGTCACGGCTATCAACCCAAAAGCCCCTGTGATCACCATTGACTGGCCGACTCTTTCACTCTGTACGATAGACACCTGACACGGACCGTATTCCGTCTGCAGATCACGTGATCTCGCTTCCCCTTATCATGTGACCCTGCAGCAGTATATATAGAGCCCCCTTCTATAGAGTAGACTTCTTTTCTCTTTAGCTTAGTATTCTCGAATATACAACCCCTTCTTACGGACTGCTTGCACGACCCGTGTGCCGTGCTTACGTACCCGTTCGGGCTGTCACACCCCGGACGGCAGGTCTTTGCGACCTGTATTCCTTACCGTACCTGGTCGAAGAAGAGGAAGGCTTTGCAGCCCTTGCATCCTAATGCCCCGTCCAAGAGAGCTACGACACGGCCTGCAAGAGCACGTACAGATGTAGAACTATCCATACAACCTCCTAAGCCTCCTCGCCTCCTTCTGCAGCCCGAATCACGTCTGCAGCTTCCTCTGCAACTCCATTCACGCCTGCAGCCACCTCTTCTTTCGCTACCCGGATCACGTCCACATCCGCCTCTACTCCAACCACGTCCGCAGCCACCCCCTCCTTTCACAACTCGAATCACGTCCAGGTCTGCCTGCTCTACCCCAAGCACGTCTACAGCCACCTCTTCCCCTCCCTCTCCAACCCGAATTACGTCCGCAGCTCCCTCCGCAAGTCTATTCACGTCCGCAGCTCCTGCCGCAGCCCGCATCACGGCTACAGCTCCCTTCGCAGCCCGAATCACGTCCGCCGCTACCTCCTCCCCTCGAAACGCGGCCCGTTCCGCTGCACCCGCTGGTGCAGCCTTAAGCCCCGGGCTTTCTTCCTGCCGAACAATGGGGGGATATACAGAGGTTCAATACGGCCCATGGTAGAAGTGAAGATGGAATCGTGTCTCCGCTGTAGGGAGCGTTGGTTTGCGATGGATCTAAAGGAAGGTATTTGCCACGCGTGCTTCCTGTAGGACAAGCGTAACCAGACCCCTTACCTGATGTCCGTGGAGAACGAGATGGACCCAGGAGACATTCCGGCTTACCTACCAGAGCTGATACAGGTCGAGGAAATGATTATCGCCCGCTTGCATGTGCAGATGATGGTCCATCGTTACCGTGGCCACCAGTACCACTACCCGGGACACTGTGTAAGTTTTATGCAGAACACGGTCAAGACGGTTAACGTGCTCCCTAACCTGCCTGCTGAGCTCGACATCGTGGTCTTGCGGCCCTCGGATCAAGTGGTGAAAGATGACCCACAATACCAACGCCAGTTCCGGTCTGACTTTCGGGTCCGTAAAGGGCGTGTTGTTACCTGGCTGGGGTTCTTGAAGGCGTACCACCCGGATTATCAACATGTCACCATCTCCTCTGACCGAATCGACGCTCTTCTAGCGGATGAGGATGTTTCCTCATCCTTTACGGCTATTGTAAATGATCAAACTGAGGAGGTAGAGGACCAACCACCAACTTCGGCCGAGCTACCATCTCCAAACTCTTACTCGATGGTCCTGAATCTCAACATTACTACGACCGAGGTGGATCTGATCTTTGAGGAGATTGCCGGCCAGAAGAGCCTCCTTCCCAGTCTCCCTGCACCGTCTATTCGACAGACCCCTGTCGATGAGGCGTCTGGAAAGGACAGGATCTTTGCCATGGCCTTCCCTACCCTATATACTACAGGCCCGGCTGATTTCAACACTCCACGACTACGCAAGGTAGACTTGAACGATTACGCTCAGCATCTGATGCGTTTTCACGATGGCAGGTTCGGGCCGCCCCTACGCTGGCGGTTCTTCGTCTTTAACATCCTAATCCGTTGTAAGGCGAACAGCTCTGCCTGTTTTTACGTCTCTAAGGCATCCGGTCTCAAGGATCTCAGTCGCGATGAGCTTGTGGAAGCACTACTTGTAGACGAGGGCCTCTTGCCTCAGATCGTTCGTCAAGGCTCTGATTTGACGGGCACTCGCCCGTACTGAAAGATTAGGAGCAATAGCTTACAAGCTCAAGCCCGCTTTCTCTCGCCCAGCATGTCGCCAGTCTTTGTGGCTTTTAGCGCAGCTGATATACAATAGCAAGTGTGAAGGATATTCGGGCATTCGGATCCGAACGGGTGATCTGAATATCCGTAATGTAGCGAGTGGCGGCGCACCATATATATTGTGTGGTTATATGCAGCTTAGAACCTTAGTCAACTCAATACAACGATTCCACACACATACTGATGAATCCTTCGATCCTGTAACCTTTGACATTTGCTTATCGCACGACATTGGGACAGAGAATCAACTAAAAAGTTAGATTTGGTAAATCCTTCAGTCCGGCTGCCTTACGAGCGGGAAAGAATTATCGAGAGATTCAAAGTTCAACGGGAAGGAACACGCATACTGATCTGGATCGCTTACTGATCAACTACTTACCGGAGCTAATTATCTAATTGCACGTGACAGTAATGCACTGGGCTGGTACAAAAGGGATGGTGTGCTCCGTGTGTGGGGATAATCAAGGTATGTCTGCATGTCTTGATCAGCCCCAGTACTCATAATAAGCTTTGAGATGGCGGAGGCTAGCTCACCGTTGTGACAAAAGGCATGCTAGAGCCTCTCTGTGATGTTGTCTTGAAAGCCGTGAGGGTTTCACGTGACGAGCATTTGTGCAATCTTTTAAGTTATACATAAGGCTTGCGCCTACTGACCAAAGTTCTATCGCGGAGGTGATGTCTATGAAGCCTCTTTTAGCAAACAGGTTATTTTATTGAACCCTTCTTGCGACTAATACTTTCGTTCCTTGCAGCGACTTCAGGTCTACCCCACGATCCAACCTGGCACGAAGGTGAGCCACATAGCCTGACGCCAGCAAAGCGCAAAGGCTAGGCAACAGCCGTGCATTTTAACAATTCTCTATGGGCCTCAGTATCACTCCCAACGAAGTTAAAAGGAAACTCAGAATTCAGTTTCAATATTTCTAGATTCGACGAAAAACTCAGTCCCCAAAATCAAACTAATCCGGAAATTGATAGCAGATCTCACTTCCTTGAACAACCAAGACGAAGTCCAAGCACAGTCGGATGCCACCCCCAAACTATCACCTACAAGTGTAATAGCACCCCGGATCGAGTCCCACCAAATCACTAATGTCCTCAACGCGACCGAACTCTTCGAGATCTTCTTTGGACAACAGCCAAGTAGACGACACAGCTCCAACGCCGGCAGAATGGTTGAAGGAACGATTGGAGAATGCCCGAGTTGAATGTGCCTTACTACCTCATTCCTTTATCGTCCCGAGAGACGTGCAAGAGGATTTGATCACTGAGTCGAGGATTACGAACGTTATACGCGCCCACAGTTCGAACATTAGCGAGGATAGAGCAAAGGCATATGCTAAGAAAACGTATCAGTATGCACCACACTTGTTTGCAACGCTGGCCTTCATCAAGCGTGGTGCCGATATTTGTGCTCTTTTGGACGAAGGAATTACTGATGAGACTCTACCTCTTGTTAGGAAACAAGATGATCGCAGTGCGCTATATCGTAAGGATGGAACACCTATCAAGGCGATGAAAACTTGGCAGTGGAAACATCTAGAAAAATTCGACCGCGTCCAATGGTGGATAATCTCTCATGTATTCAATTATGGAGAACATTATCGGCTAGACGAGAAGACTATTCTGCCATTCATCCCCCTTGGCGCTAATGAAGGGACATTGGTGAAAAAACAAGGCGGATATAGTGAACTTTACCCTGTTCGCATTCACTCGGCACACCATAAGTTCTGGCCAAATATTAGACAGGTAACTAGTCCTCAATTGAAGCTTATTAAACCTAACTCTAATACAATACAGGATAATAAGCCTTTAGTAGCCGTGAAGGCTCTTTTCTCTTCTGATAGGAGAGAATTTGAGAGAGAATCAGAAATTCTGTATGCACTCGGTTGTAAGGATCATCCACATCTTATTAAGCTACTAGCGACATACGAGATTGGCAATAATTTCCACTTAATGTTCCCATATGCAAATGCAAACCTGCGAAAGTATTGGGAAGATCATGCTACACCAAGCTTTGACGCAAATACAGTCCTTTGGTCTTTACAGCAGATGAGTGGCTTTGCTAGCGGGCTAAGCCTCCTTCATAACTACAAAGTCACCATTCCAGCGTCTGGGCTTGACCCTAAGATCAGTAATATTCGGCTCACTAATGGTAGGGTTATAGAGCTTGAGTTTAAGAATGGAGAGCAATGGTGGGGACGACATGGAGATATCAAACCTGAAAATATTCTTTGGTTTGCACAAGATCAGAGCTACTTTCTCTCTGACTGTGACCCTATGGGTGTCCTACAAATTGCCGACTTTGGGCTGGGTCGATTTCATAGCCGAGAATCTCGATCCAGAGTCAAGGTAGACACCCTTTTCTCTTCTCTGACATACGAGCCGCCTGAATGTAAGATGGGCCTCCCCGTATCTCGAGCTTACGATATTTGGAGTCTGGGCTGCATCTATCTTGAATTCATTACCTGGCTTTTACAAGGATCGAAGGCAATCGATGACTTCGCTGATTATAGAGGACGGTATACCACTGACACCGAAATCTACTACGATGACAACTTCTTTACTATAGTAATGGAAGAGGGAGTTCAGAGAGCAACTACACGTGAAGAGGTTATAGACTGGAGTGACAAGTTACACGCCAACCATAACTGTTCACAGTTGATCCATGACCTTCTCGACTTTACTATATCAGGGCTTCTTGTAGTCGAAACAGAAAGGCGCAGCGCAGCAGGTTGGGTACGCGTCAAGCTACAACAAATGGTTAAGAGAGCGGGGACGGATCTAGAGTACCTACTAAAACCTGTCCCCGTGATCCGCTCCAAAAAGGCGAATGAAGAGAGCAATCACGCAACGGCAGGCATATTATTAGACAAGCACGCAGCGGCAGGCATATTATTAGACAAGCACGCAACGGCAGGCATATTATTAGACAATCAGCCGAAAGGCCCAGAAGGCTCAGA
Source organism: Oidiodendron maius Zn (assembly GCA_000827325.1). Lineage (NCBI taxonomy): Eukaryota > Fungi > Ascomycota > Leotiomycetes > Myxotrichaceae > Oidiodendron > Oidiodendron maius. The sequence goes on along the minus strand of KN832871.1, from coordinate 3,147,971 downwards.
ACAAGATTCAGGTTACGTGTCAGCATTGCGTCCCGGGACATTGACCGCATCATCAGAACCTGCCTCTCAAGGTCAAACCATTGAGTTGCATCGCGCCGGCAAACTTGAAGAGGTCAAATATCCGTCTGAGAACGAAATTCAGTCCCTACTCTCTGACAACGATGATATTGGCTCCCAAGCATCTGATAAAACGACCAACGAAGGAATGGCTGGCAAAGCCCTTATAAGGGTGTTCCTGGCTGAGGAGCCTCAATTCAGACTACTGTGTGAAAAAGCAATGGGCCAGATGGACGAACATCGCTTTGTCAACAATTTGCGGCGGTTACTCAAATCGTTTCATAAGAACCTTTCTGCTGAAGCTGAAACCGAGGCCGAGAAAGCAATCGCAAGGTTACTGCGGAGCAGGCGGGGAAGACTACGGATCGGCCAACAGCTTGCTGTTCAAATCCAACAAGAGCAGGAAGAAGGCTGGCTAGATAGCAGAGTTGACTTGCGAATTGCTCCGGCAGACAAGAACCGCGTTGAGAGATGGCTCTCTCACACTTCAGAGAGACCTATTAACCCACAGGGAGATGAATGGACTGCAGAATGCGAATTTGAGGACCAGGACATTGATCACGAATCTTCAACAGGATCTGACGACAGTTCTATTGGAGAGGAATTCCCCTACATTCAGGATCTGAAAAATTTCCTTCGAGGGACGAGATCGTTTCGAATTCTTCTAAGGGATTACATGATGATGTTTTTACCAACTGAGTTGCGACATGTGCTACTGTCGATTCCCAAAGGGTATGTCTGGGTGACATGCGAGCAGGATGCCTCGGTAGTAAACAGGATGAAAGCGTGGGTAGAAGATAGCACTCGCGTGAGATGGAATTGGTGGCCTCTCGAATCACGAAAGCAAATGCTACGGGACGGTCAGTCTCGAATGTTCTGGCAATGCGTAAGCTAAAAGTCCTCTCATAGTTGAATACACTGCTAAAGTTTGGCAGACTTGTGGTGTGAAGCAGTGGGAGGAAATCTCTGTCAAACAACACGAGCTCATAATAAAGATCCTCGCACTCTCCGATGACAAGCCCCAGTCCCCATACTGGTGCAGAACGAACGGAACACGAGTGCTATTGACAGCCTGGTTTAAAAGTATATTTCGGGAAGCGCCTCCGGCACCACCGACCACATCAGCATCATCGGCAGCTCAAAAATATTCACCACCAGGAGGAAATGTTGTTACATCGCCTAATGGCCGTAGTCAGTCTAGTCCGACAAATTCCATTCAACTTAAACTTAATCAACAAAGAAGCCTTATCACAAGCCTACGAGCTCAAAATACCGCTCCACAGTCGGCTAGTGAAGTGAGGAGCTATATACTATTCGGCGTTCAAGGGTCACGACGAACACTGACGCCGAGTCAAGTCCCTATCAATGACCAAAGCACCGACTCCGTTGTCTTTCAAGATCTGAAGAAACGGTATCGGACATATCGAGGCCGACTAAGAATATGGTTCTCCATTTGGCGCTTGGAATACTGTGAAGTCGTAAAGGTAAAGTCTACCTTGCAAGCTCGGCGCTCTTAAAACTGATGCGCATAACTACTCAGTTCAACAGACTGGCGCTTGACCGCATGGTCCGCGAACACAAAGATCTTCCAACTGATCATGACTACGAGTATTCGCCCCGTCCTGGAGACCCCGGTGCTAAGAACCCCCCAATATCACCCCATTTGTTTCAGGCTCTGTTTTACACCTGTTTTTCGCCGTGTAACTGGCCCATTCCCCATGACTGCTTGGCTCCGCCGGGTGGCCACGAGATCCTACATCGTATCCCCAAGAGAAACAGTTCTTTTCAAAACGACCAGACTTCGCCGATATGGGGTCTCGAAGCTGTGTTTGCGGTTTCTTTCGCCTATGTCGTCATCTACCATTTCATCATGGTGGCTGGGCCTTTTGCCTTTTTTGGATGGTGGCTTATAGCACATCCAGACGATTTACAAAATGCCTCTGTGCCGGTAACCGTCGTTCTGGGTGCTCTATCTCTCTTTTGGAGTGGTGCTGGGATCCTGAAGCATGGAAGCATAGAATGAGAAATGTCGAGGTTTATGATTACGAAAGCTTGCTTGAGTGAGTACTTGAAAACCTCCCTGTATTTACACTCTTGCTTACCTGTTTTGATATGTTTTTCTAGTCTATAGCTACAATGAGTTCTAAGTATTGCTCAAGCTGTATTCAAAAGCTTCCTCTGTCTTGCTTTCTTAAAGATACTCTTGCTAGCCCTGCTTCTCGTGTCTATACTACCTGTATACAGTACCGTAGCAAAAGGAATGCTTCAAACAAGAAACGGGCTGTGTTACGGTCCTTAGATCCGAATATCCAACCTGCAAAACGCGACTGCCGTTCGAATACGGGTCAGCAACCTACGATTCTAGCACCTCTCTCTAATTCAACCTATCGACCTACCTCCTCTATCTCCGAATCCTCCTCCTAAACCACTACCCCATCAAGCCCCAGTTATAGCCCCTCCTATCGAACTGAAACCTCAAGCCCCAGTTACGGCCCTGCCTCTAACTGAGCCTACGGGCTTCTTACCTAAAGACGAATGGTAACGGATACAAGACTTTAATTATGCTATGGCAGCCGTACGGATGGAGACCTGCCAGCGCTGTCAGGAATGCGGATTTTCAATGGACCTGAAGGACGGCGTCTGCCACAGGTGCTTTTTACGGGATACAGACCGTAAGAGGCTCGTTACGCCCTTTCCTATGACCGCCGAGAACCATATGGATCCAGGAACCGCCCCGAGCCACCTACCAGAGCTGACGCAGGTCGAGGAGATGGTGATTGCACGCGCGCACATACAGATGCTGGTGAAACGCGTCCGCAGGCACCAGTATACAGGCCACTGTGTGTCGTTCATGCAGAATATCATACGGACCGTCGACGTGCTCCCAAACCTGCCATCTGAACTCGATATCGTGCTCTTACGGCCGCCAGCGAGCCACGCGGACGATTCGCGGTATCGCCGACAGTTTCGGGCCGATTTCCGCGTCCGCCGGCAGCATGCCCTAACGTGGCTCTACTTCTTAAAGGCGAACGATCCAGACTACCGTCATATCACGATCTCGACAGACCGCGTCACGGCTCTCCCAATTGACGGGGACGTTTCCTCATCTGTGACATGTATTACGGACGATACCCCGATATCTGGTGAGAGAATGGCATGCTCCTTTGCAAGTACACCAAAATATTCCAGTTTGCAGTGCACATACTCGGTTGGAATATTGACAGTAGCTGCGATTGCCCCACGTACAATGCGCATCAGTTAGCTTCGTTTGTCCTTGATGGAATCGTAAGGCTTTTATCTATTAGTGGATTTAACATCTGTCAAAGGTTACAGGATCGAAGGATTCATCAGTATGTGTGTGGAATCGTTGTTACTGAGTTGACTAAGGTTCTAAGCTGCATATAACCACACAATATATAGTGCGCCGCCACTCGCTACGTTACGGATATTCAGATCACCCGTTCCGATCCGAATGCCCGAATATCCTTCACAACTACTCTAATCAATTTCGAAGGCTTCGTGTGAGCCGCTACGTATAGTTTATGGAATGGGGAAAGGGGCGATCTTCCGGAAACCCTTTCGAAATTCTGGGAAGACACGTGATTCCGCCACGTTCTCGATAAACACCAGACACCTAACATACTACTGTAGCAGCCACATTATACCATCACTTATGCGCTAGCTATAGGCATCCGACAGCCACGACCGTCTTTGTCAAAGGTATTAAAATAAAAAATATATTTCATGACTATAAGCTGTTAGTGTTTTTTTAGCGCCTTTCTCGATTAGCAGCTGCGCTACAGCCTCCTGCCCGTTCTCTGCAGCCCATGACAGCGGCGTCTGGCCATAACTCCTATCCTTGGCCTCGAGCTCAGCGCCTTTCTCGAGCAGCAGCTTCACTATTGTGACAGCCCAGCTGCTGTAAGCCACACGAAGGAGGCAGTAGCTGGTAATAGGTGCTGTATCGACGAAGACAAATAAGCTAAGGAGAAAAGGGCTCAGTACAGCGCGCACAACTATATAAATACAGCTCGGTCCGGATTAATCCTAGCGCCGAAGCACGTAGCGAATCACTTGCGTCCGCTCGAGCACGCTAGTCCTAATTTGTTGCGAACGCTCCTCAACCACCAGCCTACATCCTGATCCCCAGCCAGCCTGGCAGAACTACACCGCCCTGGCCCACCGGCTGGGTCGTCACAGAGGGAGGGGTGTGGAATATACGGGAGTGTATCCCCGCTTGGTCAACTCAGTGACCTTCTCGCCAGACGGCAAACAGGTGGTGTCCAGGTCGGGGATAGGATGGTGCGACTTTCGAACGCGGTGACGGGAGCGGCGCTGCAGGCGATGCAGACGCTCGAGGGCCACTCGGGCTCGGTCTACTCAGTCGCCTTCACGCCAGACGGCAAGCGGGTGGCGTCCAGGTCAAGCGATTGGACGGTGCAGCTCTTGGGTGCAGCGACGGGAGCGGCAGTGCAGATGCTCGAGGGGCACACTTATTTTATGCAGAGAATGAAATTCGTATTAACCGCCAGATAAGTCATGCGGACCTTCTTCACTAGAGCCGGTGGACTGGAGTATTTATGGGATCTCCCTAAGCGAGGATAAAGGAGAGCCATGCCTCCCGTCCTGCGCTATTGGATATGATGATGACTCTTAGGTCAGGCCGGCCTCTGGCCAATTCGTCTAATGCCTTGCGTAAATCGAGGCACCTGTACGGATCTGAACTGAATTATAGACGGCGTTACTCGTTGGAGTCGGGAACCGAAGCTGGCCGCACGTCCTGACGCACCGAGGTCCACATCTCGATCCCCTTGAGTTCTATCTCTGACGAAGTTTTTGTCTCATTCCTCTCGCTACTTGATCCCTTGACCTTACTTGCAACAGCTGTTGCTGAGTTCAATTCCGAAAGCTTCTGGAACTGGGTAGCTCCGTTGCGACTAGATGCGGACAAGAAGCCGGATTGGAAGTTGGGCTGGTTAGAGCTGCCTTGGCCGTACGATCGGCTGCCGTTGGTGCTCGGAAGGAACTTTCGGAATATGGGCCTTAGCAAGGGCAGGCAGCCGCAGATAGCGGCGAAGTTCATTTCTAAGCAAGTGAATATCGATTCAAGGGCGCTTGATGCTGTTTGATATTCATTAGTGACAAGCTCAAAGGTCTAATGTAGGAACTAGACTGACATGATAGATCTGTAAGGACGAAACTGCGAAATTCGGTGATGCGTAGTAGGCTAAAAATGCAAACCCTGACAATCATCCATCAGTATCCCGACGCTGCCAGACCAATTGCGTTCATTCACTTACAGACTACCCAGGGATAGGATAAGAGTCACAGCGATTTTTTGCCGCAGCCTGACTTTCAAAGTCCAGACCGTTGGCATCGGGATCAGAAGAATCACCGTGTCTTCGATTAGGGCAAGAGAGCCCATGGCCATGAAGAACTGCTTCTGTCCAGGCATACAATGCCCTGTTTGATTCTTGTTGTAGTAGTACGATGGCGGCCAGCATTGAAATGTATTTGTCAGAAGCGCGGCGGTTGCCCACAGGGCAATGATAACGCTCAGGACGTCGAGACATCTTCGGACAATGGGTCGAGCACCGAAGAGGCTCCTTAGGAAGAAGATGATGGATATCTTGATGAACGCCATAGATGTAGGCCAGAATTTTTGAATGATCCAGGATCCCTAGGTGATAGCCTTGTCAGTATATGGGAGCAGATGAATGTTGGCGCAAGGAGACGCACAAAGTTGAGGCTCCTCGCCTCAGCGGGAGGAAGCTCCTTGGACGGAACGCCGACTCCATGAAATGCATCTGGTAGCCAGTCAGTACGTCTATAACTAAGAGGCCAATGTGGCCGTCGGCGATATTCCAAACGTACTGAGAATCGTCGCAACTGTGGCACCATATGAGAGGAGCAAGCCTATGCCCATCAAATAGTCCTCCACTTTGAACTTGCCCGATGATATCCTCACTGCATATATGCGCAATGCATAGGTAAGCGTCGCGAGGACAGCGAAGACGAGCACGACGACGACCGAGACCGTTTTCCAGTACTCGTTGGTCTTCCACACGTTGAGGTCCATCTTGTATAGGTCCTATTTGGCAGGCATTCGGCAATGACCCTGGTGTCGTTCGTGGAGACAAGGCAATCAGCGGTGACAAAGCTTATGTATTTTCCGGCGGACCAGCATTCGATCACAATTTCAGCAGCAATCACGAATGGAAGGGGCTGTCGCCCCCTGGGTCCGAGCCCATCTGTGCGCGTCAGGAGTTTAACTGGTCCTGACCTCGCCATGACCCTATAAACCTGGTGCTATAGTGGCCCCTTATACGCTTGGTAGATTTGTCCCGGAAAAGGAACAGTGTCGGGGACTTAGCTACCTCTAGCGGGGATATAGCTGGAGCCGAAATGAAATGTATGCATTCCGATAAAACTGCGAGCCGTTATACGTACGCCGCCGTGAACGCTCGACCTCTGAAGAGAAGAGTCGCCAATCAGGTTCCTGCGTCTGACCAGTGTGGGAGAGAAGCCTGGTTTTGGGAGACGCAGCCTGTACTTCGTAGATGGGGTCCTTCCGATGACGAACGATACAAGGTCTTTATCCGCGAAAAGATCCTTCAATTTCAGTCTATTTCATCTCCTGGGGTTCGGAGAGATGCCCCACGGATAACGTATTTTCCGGAAACTGCGCCCCTTATTCCCAGTAGCCGTCATACCCCGTCAAGAGCATATGCGGTATATCAATGCAAGACAAAAACCAAGTCGTTGCTCTTGGGAGCTGCAGGTTCATTCCCAAATTCGCGCCGTCACCTTTCCACCGTACCATCTCAGACAAGAGAGCACATACATGGCTGCCTCGGTGGTACCGTCCCAGATCGCTGGCCGCAACATGGCGCTCCTCCTGTTGGCGGCTCTGTCGCCGATCGTCTGCCACGCGGCAGCCTCGCCGCGGGACTGGGATTGCGGGCGCGGCTACAGCATCCAGTCGCTGGATGCCCTCAATAGCAGCGTGAACGGCCGCGTTCAGGTCAACACGCCCTTCTCACTGCCGTGCTTCTCCAGCTATGAGGGGCAGGCGGTCGCGCCGAACGCCACGGCTTGCCAGGCCGTCCAGAAGAACTATGCGTCGCCGACGTTCCGCACGGAGTATCCTGGCGCCTATATGAACTCGCAGGATTCGATGTGTGCTTCGGACCCTGCCGATCAGTGCGAACTCGACAACACCAATCCGACGGATCCCTTGGCATACACCGGCAAGGACTGCAAACAGGGCGATATCCCTTCGCACTACCTCGAGGTCACGTGTGCATGCGACGTCAAGGCCGCCTTCAGCTTCTCTCGGTCCTCGGGGACGCCCGTCGTCGTCAAGAACAGCGGCCATGACTATCTCTCCCACAGCAGCCAGAAGGGCGCGCTGGCACTGTGGACGCGCAACCTGCAAAAGCTCGAATACCACGATGCTTTCGTCCCCGCGGGCTGTTCCGCCGGTGCAGGCCATAAATACGCGGCTATCACGACCGGAGCTGGTGTCAACTGCGACCAGGCATATAACTTTGCAAACGACAACAACGTGACCATCCTTTGTGCTTACTCCGAGACCGTCGGCATTTCTGGAGGCTGGGTCCAGACAGCTGGTCACTCCGTCCTGTCGCCCGTGTATGGTCTCGGAGTCGACCGTGTCCTCGAATTTCACGTCGTGACTCCCGATGGCCAAGACCTCATCGCCAACGCCTGCCAGAACCAGGATCTCTTCTGGGCTCTCCGTGGCGGGGGTGGCGGCACGTTTGGCGTCGTCATGCAGTCAACCCATCTTGTCGAGCCTCCCATCCCGATGGTCGTGGCCGACATCGCCTTCACCTCGAACTCAACGACCCTACTTGAGTGGATGGGCATTATGCTCGAGGAGGCAGCACCATGGGCTGACGCGGGCTGGGGTGGTCACATCACCGGAAGCTCCCTCATCTATGTCAACCCAATTCTGTCGATGGACGCGGCTAACAAGTCGATGGAGAAGGCCGCCGACTACGCTACCAGCCATGGCGGTAGTGTTGTCTTCAAGCAGTTTGACTCGTTCTACGGCTTCTACGAGGAATACGTCGCCGCCAACGCCGTGACCGTCGGGAGCACCCACCTCGCCGGTAGCCGACTGATTCCTCGGTCTGTGCTTGACAACGAAGACGGTCGCAAGGCTCTGACGGGCTTCCTGGAGGACATCATCGCGGCTGGCAGCAGCCCGTATGTGCCCGTTAGCATGCCAACAATATATAAGCGCGACGGCCAAAACACCACTTCCACGACACCTGCTTTCTACTCCTCGCTCTGGGAGCTGGGTGTAAGCTCGACCTGGGCCTGGAACAGCACACTAGATCAACGTCTGGCAGCTGTTGAGGCACTCAACAACAGGACGGCTCAACTTGAGGCAGTCACCCCTGGCGGCGGCGCCTACATGAACGAAGCCAACCCTTTCACGTCCGACTGGCAGGAGTCGTGGTGGGGCACAGAGAACTATGCCTCACTCCTCGCGATCAAGAACCGCTACGACCCTGATCGCCTGCTTCGTTGCTGGCGCTGTGTTGGCTGGGAGGAGTCAGATGTTCAGAACTCTTGCTTTAACGCGTTCAACAACTAGCTTCATGGTTTAGCATGGGATTATGAAGAATGGCAGTGGGTCTATTGCTATAACAACTTCCTGTACATAGATATAGAACTTGGTATATTTAACTGAGCGATCAATAAAATAACTGACATACGTGCGAAGCGAAATTCCCGTAGTAAAGCTAACAACATCGATGGAAATGCACAAATCTTAACCAAAAAAGCAATGACACTTTTGTGGCTATTCAGTCTTGTTATTAATATAGTCTACTTCCTACATTTACGTTCTCTCCTTCAGAACTTGCATATACAGAGCATGGCGTTATCCTAACACGCGTCTTCCGAGGATCCACGGACAGCGAAGTGTTCGAGGAGTTTATAGAGCGACTCCTTCCTTTGTGTGGCAGGTGGCCAGAGCTGAACTTGGTTCTTATCATGGACAATACATCTTTCCATCACACAGAGCGGATCGAGCAAATGTACCATGACGCTGGCGTGAAAGTAGTATACTTGCCCCTGTACTCACCAGACCCCAACCCAATTGAGAAGTTCTTCGCTGAATTGAAAGCTTTCATCAAACGGCACTGGCAGATCTACGAGGATAATCCGGAGCAAGGCTTTGGCACTTTCTTGGAACGGTGTATTGATGTGTTGGGCGGAAACGAGCGCAGTACGAGAGGCCATTTTAGACATGCAGGGCTGAAGAGAGAAGAGGCGTGAGCTCCAGGCACGATAGCGGATTCAGTATTCTAGCGTCCGTCCGTATGCCACAAGAAACTCAGCGTGCCGAGAAATTTTATGAGTGCTTTGACTTCTAGCGATCATCTGTATGTCGGAACGAGACACTGGGCTGAGAACCCGATCACACCCAACGAGGGCTAGAACTCCTAACCAACGCCAACGTGCTCGGATAATGCAGTTCGCGACTATTCAACGAGATACCCAATGTCCTCCAAGCTTCTAAATGCACGTCGAAACGGAGATTAGAGATAACTAAGTTATTTAATGCGTTCTTGAACTGCAAACCTGTATAACCAAGGTAACCGGATCAACATATACACGACGATTCGGGAGGAAGAATATCGGACCGGGCAATGAATATATATTAGGGATTAAGGTAGCCTTACCTTTAGAACAATAACAACTAATTCAACCAACCTTTTTGACCCCATATTGCATATGCAGTATCACCGGAGTGATACAAACAAAACCCAAAAACCACGTGCTATTATAGAAGCGGTCATGGAGGAGCCTGTGCCTCAATGCTTACTGTCTCTTGCAGCTTTTCCCTCACAACGTTTGCTCTCCTATCCGAGTCCGGCAATGTCATTCTGTACCAGCCTTATATAACACCGCAGGGATTGTATACATGTAGATTCGGAAGTCCAACAATCGGTTATATTCTCGGTCTGCGGAAAAGTCTCTATAGACGAGATTTTGTCTCGGGCGTTCTACTTTCAGTAGGCTTGCGTTGAGTCTTGGTCTCAGCAGGCGTAAGTTGCAATGCCTGAAGCCGACCTTCGATCACACTACACCACTTCGAGGAAGGTCCTTGGACCGTTTTATATCCAGACAATGCTCGATTGTACATAGCCTTTGCCATGTCTTTCCGGTCGGTTTGCGAGAAGAGGTCACCAAAGGCGAACACGGTGTTTAACGCCGGTAAATAAGACGACGCAAGTTCGAGGCCAAGAGCGTCCTCGTAGCCTCGCAGCGCCCGGATGTACATCTTCTCCGCCTCGGCCAGCTTGCCTTGGTCAGTGTAGAGCAGGCCTAGGTTGTTGACCGTATTGAGCGTCGATGTGTGGTCCGGTCCAAGAGCGTCCTCGTAGCCTCGCAGCGCCCGGATGTACATCTTCTCCGCCTCGGCCAGCTTGCCTTGGCCAGCGTAGAGCAGGCCTAGGTTGTTGACCGTATTGAGCGTCGATATATGGTCCGGTCCAAGTGCCTCCTCCTTGCCTCGCAGTGCCCGGATGTACATCTTCTCCGCCTCGGCTAGCTTGCCTTGGTCGGCGTAGAGATCGCCCAGATTGTGCAGCGCCCATTCCATTCCCTCAACATCTACCTCGCCGTCCACGATCAAATGCTCATATCTTGCAGCATGTTGGAGGAGCCGGCGCTGCAGGAGCCACCACTTATCCACATCCGTGTTAGGAACTTCTGACGCCACGCAAGTCAGGGCTAGCCTTGCTAGACCCTTGTCCCGCTCCCCGTTCAGCACAAATCTCGTCCATGAGTGCACACAACTATGCACACCATACCCTTCAGGCCCAGATAGCTGTCGACGAGAAAGTTCGGTATGAGCCAACCCGTACTCACATAGCAGCCGAACTGCCTCGTTAAAGCTCAGTTCATCCTCAGTAAGCTTCCGTATCAACTCATCATCCGCAGAGCGTGCATGTCGAAGAAGAGCAAACCATAGATCTTGCCTGTCGAAATATGCCCACAACTTGAGCAATCGGGCTGACGCTGCGTTCTGTTGTTGGATCCGGTTGAAGGTGACCTGCCATGTCGTGTATAGTGACCGGTCTTCGTATGAGTTCAGCGGTGGACTCGTCGCCTGGAGCTTCACCCATGACTCCTCATATAACCGAAGATACTCAGAGAAGCTCGTCGTCACATGCTCTAGATATGTTCCAGCAGTGGACAGAGCCAGAGGTAGCCCATCTAGCTTCGCGACGAGCGCTATTGCATCGGGGTCTATCCAGTTAGTGTCAGTCGACCCTATATGAGCCTAAAGTGACATACCGTTTTCAATGCCCCTCCGTCCAGACGTATTCGATAGGATCTTGAGTCCTTCTTCAACACTTGGCAACTTCTGAATATGGAGACGCCGACCTTGTGTGACATTCGCTGATCGCGTCGTGATGATGATCGAGCCGTGGTCAGCTCCTGCTATGTATGAGCGTATATCAACTGCCGAAGGGTCGAAATTGTTGGGACTTCTGGGATTGTCGTAATTGTCATAGATCATAAGCCAGCGCGTATTCTCTCGGATATCAAGCCAAGCTTTGACTGCATTGACCACTAGATCAAGGTTTCCTTCCAAGTCCACACTCGCAAGCATGCTATTGGAGGGATGATGCTTCAGAACTTCCTGGGCAATGCCTCTGAAGCTTAGCCGAAGAGAATCCTCATCATTTGCATTCAGCCAGAATATTGCCGTGTATTTCTCCTTGTGTAGCCTAACGTATTCGATCGCCAACTGCGTCTTTCCAATCCCCCCTAGCCCGTGAATTACGACTGACGATCGGGTATCATGCCCGTGTAGCAGCCGGTGCATCTCCGTGAGTTCCGGATGTCTTGTAACAAATTGTGCAGCTTCAGGAAAGGCGAGGATGTTGAGCCCAATGGCAAATTGTTCTAAATGAATGCCTACGCTCGTCAGTGCACTGATTCTGTCCGTATATAGATGAGGGATGCGTACCCTTGTAGGACTTATGGATTTCTTCTCGAAGCCGTCGAGATGCCCTGTCTCCTCCCTCTCCGTATATTAACGGCATAGAGACATCGAAAATACCAAGTAAGCAGTATGATTTGTCTTCTTCAAGCGTGGTATTTCGATATTCTGCCCATGACATTAGCTCATCGATACTGAAATTCGATAGTGTATCTCCTCTGAGAGCACTCGCTGCGATGCCGGTTCTCTCGTGAATTATATGCTCTAGTGTTATTTTGCTTCCAAGTCGTTCGCCTTCTACGCTAAAGAAGTCAACCAACGTCGGTGCAATCAGTTCTTGAAGCGTCCAGCTCCGAGTAAACCACCGACTTTCTCTAAAAGCCACTGCCCATACAGGGTTTGATTGGCCATGCTGTCCATCTATTGAGACATCCGAGAGATAGACGTAGCACCGCGCAGCCTTCCGGTACCAACGAAACATAGAGTTGATAGCCTCTGAAAGCTCTACCGCATTCCTCTTATCTATGCAACAGGTATCTACCCAGATGTATCGGAGGCCATCAGCGCCAGCTTGCTTTGCGCAGAAGTCTATCTTCCTCCAGCCAGCCTTGTCCTTGCCGATGCCAGCGTCTGCCTCTTGAAAGCTAACCTCCTCTTTGCCCCAGGTATGAGAAAGTATGGCGTAGGCAGGGACGGCTCTGCCGATGAACTCGCGAAGGACAAGGCCGCCGTCAGGTTTGCGCTCCAAGAGGCGCATCGTGCTTGGAGAGCGAGCGGGCCGGGCACGTTTCTTTCACAGAGGCTACTCAAGTATCTTGTAAAGCATATCGACGCAATATCTTCCTCGTGCATCGACGAAGAGAAGCGATAATCAGGAAAAGACTGCTTGGTCGTAGGCAATGCACGCGGGGCTGCGTCGTGGCGCAAGCTGGCCATTCATTGACTTGCATGGCGAAGACAGACAGAACACAGAAAAAGGCTCTCATATTGCCCGTTCTGCCCGGGGCAGCTTATATTCCAGGCACGTCAGGAGGAAGGCCTTGCCTCAGTATCTGGCTAGCTCGGTCCATGTTAGCTTATTGTGGTGATGGTGATGGGAAAGGGGCGAGTGAGAGCCAGTTCTATGCCACAATGAACGATTTGAGAGGCGCTGGCACAATGGAAAAATATCTCAGTGATTTTCATGGGCACTTCTACTGCCGAGAGGCGCCCTATCCTGCTCCTCTCTCCGCACGGAGAAACTCCCGGAATGCATGTCCCTGATGGTAGGGTGCCTTGAAAGCTTGGGGCCATATACCTTCAAGATGAACCTTCGTACCATGGCTCCGAATTTCGTATGTTGACTGGTAGTCGTGATGGAGCAGGGGACAATCGCTGAACGGATCGGTCGTCAGCACGACCAAGACTACAGTTTTTTTTTCTTGCTGCAGAATAGTTTCCTACGGAGAAATGGCTTAAGAACAACGGTATATCGACCATTACTTCATGTGAAGGATATTCGGGCATTCGGATCCGAACGGGTGATCTGAATATCCGTAACGTAGCGAGTGGCGGCGCACCATACACTGTATATTGTGTGGCTATATACAGCTTAGAACTCTAGACAATACAACTGATTCCACACAACACACCAGTATTGAACACATCACGATGAACCAGCTCACCATGTAACCTCTGACAGAACAGTTAAAGAGAAAGAGAGACAGCCTAAGTCACGTGCATTTAGCTACGCTCCCTAGGGCTGTAATCCGACAAGGTTCGTCCCAGTTCTAAGAGCCTATTCCTCCCTCTGTTCCTCATTCTTGGCTGCCGTGAGCTAGAGGTAGCTGGACCGAGGGAGGAGGATGGTAATGTAAACCGGAGCGATGGTGACGAGTATCTGTCTGAGACTGTGAGGTGCTCTAGGGGTAGTCGTGCCTAGACTTTCGCCTCCTTTGTGAGATCTAAACGTGGATGAATCCTTCCTGCCACAGTGTATGGCTTAAAAGGGGCCAGTGGTGCTAGGTGCTGATGAAGTTTTGGAGCCATTTACAGGCCATGGTGAGACGTCGGCCGCCCGGGTTCCCGCTGGGGTTACCAGTCATCTAGATATCCCGGAGGCGGATGCGTTTAGTCTGAGGACAGAACTTGATGAAGGGCCGTTGGCCGCCCATCTTTAGGTCGCAGATATTGATCTTATCCGTGGTGTATGTAACAGTAACTAGTTGTGTTTTTGACCCTAAAATGTAGGACTCGAGGAGGGATGCCCAGATGTGGAATGGAATATCTCTCCATTTAGCGTTAGCGATCCAGGTGCAAGCTTAGGTATATGTACGTGCGGCCAGCCTCGTGGTTTTGGTAGCGGGTAGTGAAGTAGTGGCGTGAAAAATGGTTGAAACGCATATTCCTTCCGGGCCTCCGGTCAAACGGGCCAAGTGTGACAGCCTCACTGCAGGCAGGCTCAATTATAGAGTCGTCAATCAGGGCTATCGCAGGGCTTTGGTGTAGATTATCACCATACGAGGTAGAATTTAGTAAATAAGGAATAAACCTTGGAAATATTCTAGACATTGGGAAAGAACCACAAGTGTGCCACGACAACTAGTCAAAGCAGTAATCTTAAGAAATATTATGTGTATATATATTCAGAAATGGTTCAATGGTCAATCTTCAGAGAAAAATCAACATGCGGTACTCCCTGGTGTATCGAACTTGTCGAAATGATGTCGATATCTGTATCAAGAATCAGTAGAAGCCAAGGTGGCTAGCCCTTCACATACCGTTGCTAATATAGGAGGCCACATTTTCTGACGTTAGTCCCCCGCTACACTCCAGCAAAAAATCCTTCTTGCCAGCCCACTTTTGCTTCAAACTCTTCGCTGTCACTTTCAGCTCTTCCCCAGAAAAGTTATCCAACATGATAATATCGGCTCCACTGCCAATGGCCTCGTCCGCGCCAGCTTCACTGTCGACTTCAACCTCAACCTTCAATGCAAACCCCCCAACGGCCTTCGCGGCCTTGACTGCCTCAGTTATGCTGCCTCGCGCCCAGATATGGTTGTCTTTCAGCATCGTCATACTCGACAGGTCATGGCGATGACCATCTACCCCGCCGACTATCATTCCATACTTCTCGACGAGTCTAAATCCTGGCGTCGTCTTTCGTGTCCCTGCGAGGATGCCGGTATATCCTGCTTGGCGCACAAGCTCTTCCATTGCCCTCGACTTCGTGGCGACGCCAGAGCATCGGGCGAGTGTGTTCAAGGCAACTCTTTCGCCCAACAGAAGTTTCCGCACTGGTCCAGTTACGGTCGCAACAGTAAATTTCCCAGACGCCCCCGGATCAATAACGGAGCCTTCTTTGATATGCCAGCTCACACTGCAGCCGGCTTGAGCAAAGATTTCATCAAAGAATGGAACGCCAGCGAGGATGCCGTTCGATTTTCCGTAGAGAGTAGCTGTTCTTTCGCTATCGCCTACGACGAACCCTCCGTAATCGAAAGAGGGGGTGTCTTCGGCATACCAAGCTGTGATTTGGGATTTCCAACCCACTGGGAGGAGGTCTGCCGGATTGCCATGCTGGAGAGCCATCCTGATCTGTTGTCAGCGGTTGCAAGCCGGGTGTTGTAAGATGCTGAGGTCCTTTGTAGCTCCCTCGCCAAACAAAACCTGCCCCGCATTCCGATCTCGCAGTCTAGCCTCCTGGCCACGGGGATTCATACCAACGGGCACAATACAGTTCTAGTTTCATTATAACCTAGTTAAATCTATTTTCTTATTCCCGATTCGAATATTAGGATTCAAAATCGCCTGGCTGGCTCAAAATCGTGCAGTACACCCAGGGGGGCTGGCTGGCGAGGCCCTCGCATACCGACTCGGGGAACGTAGACCAACACAGCAGTAATTGGCAGCGATGATCCACTCTTACAAGCCTGTCTAGGGTGTGATTGTGTGTGAAATCACGCCAAAGTAGAGGCAGCAGCTGTTCTTCCGTACTTTTGTATTGTACCCGAGGTGCAAAGGCACTGTTGGTCTTCTATTTGTGGATAACTTATATATGTTTCAAACAGGAATTGTAATTGAAGGAAATGACCAACTTTATGGGTATCATATCGTAATAAGACTACTAGTAGTGTGCAGTTTGTTGTTAATACCGTCAGTAGTATGTCAGACATGGTATGTCTTTTGGAGAGTAAATCTTTACGATTTACTTAGCCTGCATCCAATTACACAGGAGTGGTAAATGACATATTCCGTACGACAGTAATCTTACAGCCCATCGTCAAGTATGAGTGACATGCTTCTGATACTCTATAACTCCCGTATTGCGCCTCTATATGGAGCACATCCCCTCGAGCTTCTGAATCTCCCCCCAAGGGTATAACTTTAACTTTTCCAAACCACCTGTACCGCCAGAGCAACGTCTCGTGCAAAAGCCATAGCTCATAATCTACCACATATCCCGCGTCATATTGGCAGCTCTAAACCAGCCCTCATCTATCCTCCCTCGGCCCAAGCACCCATCTCGACTTTCAAGTTTTCATTCATCCTTTTCCATTCTCCACCCTTTCATTCCCCGTCCTTCTGGTTCCCCTCCGCCTCTTCAACAAATCTAAATTCTTCTGGCAAGTCCATGCCTACTCTCCTAGCCGTCAATCTCACGCGATCCTCTTCATCCATACTCATCCCGGGATTGTATCTCTCGACTAGGGTCGCATGCATACGCTGTGCGCGGAGGTATTGCAGGAATTGTTCTGCGTGTTCGGTGGGTGTCGGGGAGGACGTGCTCGAGTGGGTGCTGGGGGATGCGATGTGTTCACGGATGCGGGTTTGTAAGGGCGTGCGGGATGTCGGGCTGAAGGCGCGAGGGGGCAGTTCACGAAGAAGAGAGCGGTAGAGGGAGCGAAGTTGAGTGGCAGTTGGAGGGTTGGCCATTTGTGGTGAGTTCGGGCTGGGGATATGAGGAGGTGGTTGATGGCTTGGAGATTAGATGTAGAAGTTGAGTTAAGACGGAATTTTGTTTCGGGAGGAGGCATCGGCGTTAGACAGGTAGAGCTCCGACCTCAGCCTTGCGAATCATCTTTTCTTGACCCTGAGCTTCACGACGCACATTCATCGACAGTTATAGATCAAACGCGATGTCTACATCTGGATCACGACCATACCTTCGCTCTACACGATGTCTCCACTCGTCTCCTGCGAGGGCTCTCTACCGCTATTTTACCACATCTCCCAGTAACCTCGAACCTAAACCACACGCGCAACTACCATCCACCTCTCTACACCCTCCTCGAGAACTATACATCCCTCCCTCCTCCCTCTCCTACCACTGGGATACCCTCCCTCCCACTCCCTCCCAACTCAAGCATGCCTCTCAATTCTTTACCCGCCGGCCTCCGACCTTCCTCTGGTCCGCTCCGAAATTCAAGACCATGGACTTCGATTCCAGTCCCGAGGTGTGCTTCTTAGGGCGCTCTAACGTCGGGAAATCGTCCTTGCTGAACGCACTCTTGAACAAGAAAATCGCGCACGCGAGTTCCAGGCCGGGACGGACAAGAAGCATGAATGCGTTTGCGGTTGGGGGGGAGGACGATATGCAACGGAGATTGGTGGTGATGGATATGCCGGGGTATGGGAAGGGCGGGAGGGAGGAGTGGGGGACACAGATTATGAAGTATATTGAGAAGAGGAGGGAGTTGAAGATGGTGTTTGTTTTAGTTGATGCGCTACATGGGGTGAAGGAGAGTGATAGGCAGATTGTACAGATGCTGAAGGGTTTGACCGTGCCGTATCAGGTAGTGCTGTCGAAGGTGGACCGGGTCCTGTTTGATGGAAGCAGGGTGCCAAGTGACAAGGCGCTAGAGGGGAGATTGATGGGGCTACGGAGGAGGATGGAGGAGATTAGAGAGCTAGTGATGTTGGAGACGGAGGAAGACGGAGGAAGTGTAGGGGAGGTGATTGCGTGTAGTGCAGAGAAAAGAGTGGAAGGGAAATCGCTGGGGATTGATGCGCTGCGGTTTGCGATGCTGCATGCTGCTGGGCTGGAGCTGATACCGAAGGTCAAGCTGGCTGCACCGGTCGAGGTCGTGCCTTTTGAACTCTAAACCAACAGAATATTTGTATGCCACATCCACCACTAAAGGGCTACCCTATGTTAACAAGAGGTAGTAAGCAGAAGTTCACGGAAATCCATTGGTCGATTCAAGGAATATCTTTAAAATACTTCCACGACATCGACAGAAAGGTCAATTCCCATAACCGCCACCCCATTTTCTCGACTATCGTACTTACCGCATAACAGGACCTAGAGAACGTACACGAGGAACTCGTGAAGGCAGATTCCGCTTTTAATTCCGTGCCCGTCAATGACGGCGATGATTCGCATGGCCCTCACACTGCGCTCAACGCGTCATCTCAACTGCCATATGTCAATACATCTGGAAGCCTCTCAGCTCGGAGTGCACGCTACTACATCCGGAGTTTAACAGCTTCCTCAGCAAGCTACCAGATGAGTTACATAAATCTAGCCCTGGGGGTACGCAGCACGTATCTGGACCGCTCTCACGATACGAGCTCTTCAGTCGTTACCGGTCGACTCGCTGCTGCCTCACATTTCGGAATCGAAGGAACGCTCTCAGCCAGCCAGGCCCACCAGGGCAGAACATGTCGTCTCCAAAGTCTTTTCTGTGCTCTCTCCGCGGTGAACGAGAGAATTAGTTCCTCTTAAGACCTTGTTCGTATTGCGACCCAAAATGTTCATAATCTCTCAACACGTGAAAGACGACGACTAGTGGAATTTTAGGTAGAAGAAATCCACGAAAATAAAATTGAAAGGGGAGGAAAATTATGAGGAGTGGACAGGTGATATCAATATGTTGCTAGGATCCATCATCCAGGGGCCTACTCAAATACACTAAGGAGGAGGCGAACTCCATTGAATCTAAAGGCTGGCGACTCAGAAGAGCCTAGTGACGACACTCTTGAAATGAACCGAATGATGTGTGTAATGGCAATTAAGGATTCAGTACACTCTGAATCTCCATGAGAAGCCGTAGTCGCTACAATCTTAGCTATCCAGACCGAAATTTCGTAAGCGGATGACTTGCTATATCATTAATCGTCTGCCTTTAATAGGCTTGCAATATCATTAAACCCGTTCATCTCTGCAATTTCTCGTGCAGTCCCCCTCTTAATAATGCATGATTCAAAGTAGCGCCCTGTACGGTTCTTATCTGCACCCCTTCTCAATAGTAACTCAACCATATCCTTTCTACCTCCTCTACACGCATGCTGTAGAGCAGTCTCTAGTCCAATCATAGAGATTATAGAGGGAACCTCTTCAGCAGAATTTTGGTTAAGGTAAATATCAATAGGGGCCCCATTATCGAGAAGATATTCAGCCACCTCCAGTCGATCTGGTTGTCCATTATTGTGGCCTAATACAGCGCGTGGAACAGCATCTGTGTTAGCGATAGTCCCACCATAATTAACAAGTAGTTTTACTACTGAGAGTGGAGAGGCATTTGCAGCTGCTGTTGTAGCGGTACAACCATCTGAGCAAGCACCGTTTGGGTCGGCACCGTGATCGAGAAACCAGCGGACAATGCTTTCATTATTTAGAGCCCATCTACCGTTCAATAATTAGTTAGAAAAGTCCTCGGAGCATTCGAGCATGTAGCCTTAGGAAAGGGGTCTATGTAATTATTATGATAAGCCAAACTTACGATACTGCCGAGGGGCTAGAGGTTCGCCGTCGGCTGTTTAAATCCCATCCAAGCTCTAGCAAGAGCTCTAGAATCTCAGTATTTCCAGTTTCTACAGCACCACGCGTTGCAGCCTCCGGGACACCATACAGGTCACTAGCGAAGAGAGAGAATCCACAACTGACAAGGTACTCCAGTAAGGACCTGTGTCCATTTCTTGCTGCTTCACAAAGAGGAGAAGATAATCTAGGAGAGGATGTTACTTGGAAGTCATTTAAGCTAGTGACCTCGCCAGGCCATTCCTCTAGGAGGTTCTTCACCTCAGCTTGGGATCCGCTAGCGCAGAGATGTCGGAATCGTCTTTGAGAGAGGGCAAGATTACCCAGGGCTTCAGCTGCAGTTGGGGTAGGGCTTGGGACTCTCACTACAGGATCAGAGTTAGGAGCGCGCGCCATGAGAGCCGGTGGTGGAAGGCCTAGAAGGAGCGTCTTGTCTTATTATTAGAAACGTACATAAAAATATGTGAAGGATATACGGATACTCGGATCGAACGGATGGGTAGTATATCCGTAACGTAGCGAGAGGCAGCGCACATTGTATTTATATTGTGTGGTTATATGAACCTAGAACTCTAGTCAACTCAATACAATTGATTCCACACACATACTGATGAATCCTTCGATCCTGTAACCTTTGACACTATCCTTAAGAGGAGATATTCGGGAAGGACGGAGAATGAGGGAGGAGGTGAAGATATTCTGAGTCAATAAATGAGAATTGAGGCATTGTGGTAATTCCCACTGCTTCATAGGGCATCTGAAGTATATAGACTACGATATGGCTTGATGACGAGCATGTCAAATACCTAAGGTGCCATCTACGGGACAAGTACTGTACAGTACATGGCGCAAAAAAGGGGGGGCTATATGAAAATAATAGAGAATAGACATCGAGATACTTGATTCATATAAATATCTCTAGTCAGCCTTCGACATCTCATTCCGATGGCCACACCCTACATCTATCTTCGGGTATCTATCTGGTCTCTCCGTTTTCCCTTCATCCATAGCTACCCCGCCACCAAGAAGAGACTTAGTGGTGGAAGAGCCGGATGCTCTGCTCGACGAACGTGATGCCCAGCTTCTCCGCAGCCTCGAACACCAGATGGTCGTTCTGGCT
This sequence comes from Oidiodendron maius Zn, assembly GCA_000827325.1. Lineage (NCBI taxonomy): Eukaryota > Fungi > Ascomycota > Leotiomycetes > Myxotrichaceae > Oidiodendron > Oidiodendron maius. Next base: position 3,127,061 of record KN832871.1, on the reverse strand, counting down.
CCCACTCGGCGCCGCAATATACTTGGCACCTGAGCGCCCTGCCCGGTAGACGTTATCCGTGAACGGGAACTACGCACGTTAGCTCGGTCCAAAATATCATATAAGAATCACTCACGAATGCGTCGCTGGAAACTGCTACTCCTTTCAGCTTCCCCAACCACTCCTCTCTCTCCTGCTCAGTGAATGCTACGGGGACCTCCTCAAAGACAGCTTCGTATGCCTCGCGTTCCGGGCCGCTCTTAGGCAGCTGGCCGCTCACGAGGAGATCAATGGCATTGCTCTTGTCGGCCCGCTTTGTACCTTTCTTCCACTTGATTCCAAGGACTCGCGGCTCGAAGCGCAGCCACCAGTTGTCTGCCTTGTCACCAGCGAGACGAGTGCAGTGGATGCGAGATTGCTGACCCGCACCCAGTCCAATCACCTGGCCATTGAGCGCGTAGCAGACTGAGTTGCTCTGAGTGTACTTGAGGGCAATGGTGGCCACGGCCAAATCTCGGAGAGCGTGCTCGGGTAGTGGAGCAGACTCCTTCGGCGTTATGATGGATGTGAATGACATGGGGGAGATCTGAACGTCGTTGCGATGCTGGGTCAGTGTAATGCCGTAGACAGTCCTCGACTCCTGAGCGGCGGGCTCGTACTCTGGATCCATTTGCAGGACCAGGTACTTGCCAGCCTTCTTCTTCTTCAAGATCTCTAGCGCAGCATCCTCGTACCCAGGAGCAATGACTCCATCGGAGACCTCTCGCGAGATGATCTTGGCCGTAGGGACGTCAACGATGTCGCTTAATGCGATCATGTCACCAAAACTACTCATGCGGTCAGCACCTCGTGCACGAGCATAAGCCTGAGCAATGGTAGAGTTCTCCAAGCCCTCGATATCATCCACCATGTAGACCTTGCGCTCATCGGCACTAAGAGGAACGCCAATGGCAGCACCGGCAGGAGACACATGCTTGAAGCTTGCGGCAGCGGCATGCCCGAGAGCCGCCTTCAACTCTTTCACCAATGGCCACGCATTAAGAGCATCTAGCAGGTTAATATACCCCGGCGCGCCGCAAAGCACCTTAAACGGCAGCTTTCCCATCTTCATAAGTGCAGCCGCTGGCTTCTGGTGTGGGTTAGCACCATATCGGAGAGCAGTCTGTTGTACCCCATCTCCAGCATACTGCTTGCGGAAGAAGTCTGAGATGGACGCATCATAGTCCGCTGTATGCTCGAAAGCTTTGAGCGCATACATATTCCTGCTGCGCTCCGACACTTCTCCTTTCTCAAGCTCTTGTAAAAACTCGGGATAGTCCGCAGGATCACTCAGAATCGTAACGCGAGCATGATTCTTGGCGGCTGCTCGGATCAATGTAACCCCACCGACGTCGATCTCCTCAACGGCCTCCGGGATCGTGACATTGATCTTGGCAATGGTGTCTTTGAAGGGATAGAGATTGCAGATAACGAAGTCAACCTTATTGATATTCTGCTCTGCAAGGTCTTTCTCGTCAGAAGCTAGGTTGCGAGCGAGAATTCCGGCATGGACCTGCCTTATAATCAGTGACGTCCGACACACGATACATGGTAGCAATGCAGGTAGCTCACAGCAGGGTGGAGGGTCTTGACTCGGCCAGCAAGCATCTCTGGTGCGTGAGTAATGGCCGACACGTCCTCCACATCAAAGCCAGATTCTCGAATCATTCTGGCAGTCCCCCCGGAAGCTAGAATACGGACATTATGCTTGATCAGGCCTTTAGCAAGGTCGAGCAAGCCTGTCTTGTCATACACAGAGAGGATGGCTACGGTATATCAGCCTTAGCAACTTCACCCAAGATTATTTGTGTGCACGATACCTGTCTTCCGAGGCTGAGACATCTTTAGGTTCTGCTCAGGAGAGCGGAAATTCTATCGCAGTACAAGTTCAATGAGAGGACCACTAGTAGATATAACCCGTGCGACAGTCAGGGCAATCGGAGGAAGTTTTCTTTTACTCGTCTAGCGATGTCCAGGTTGGGTCATGGCGGGGCATGAAGCTCGCATACAGGTACGGGTAAATCCCGGCCGCGAGATTTTTTGGCTTTATCACACGTGACATCACCTTATCGCCGGCCGCGGAGAAAGAAATATATAAAATCTGGAGGGGCATTTCTACAGCGTCAACATTGCAACTCCTGCCACGACATAATAGAATGCAGATGGCACGCACGTCGCTTCTAACAGCAATCGACTCGACATCACATATTCATCTTATTGTCGGATCAAATTCTTTGGCTAGTGCCAGGTGTGCAAGGTCTCTAGAAGTCGGCGCAACGCCCCTCCTTATCGCCCCGGAATCTGCAGAGCTTCACTTTTCCTTGCAAAATCGAATAGAAAGTAAAGAAATAAGATGGATAGCTAGGCAATTTGAGGATGAAGACCTTTTCCAGCTTGGTAGAGAGGAAATCGGTAAAGTTATTGATGCGGTTTTCGTAACTTTAAAACCTAGGGATCCTATTAGTAAGGAAGCTCCCAGAATATTCAAGCAAATACTAACACAGATAGGCATACATATCTCCGAGCTCTGTAAACGAAATCGCATTCCAGTTAATGTATCAGACGCTCCGTCCCTCTGTACTTTCAGTCTACTCGCTACCCATACGGATGGGCCGCTTCAGGTTGGTGTGACTACCAACGGTCAGGGATGCAAACTCTCCTCGCGGATACGGCGAGAAATCGCTTCCTTTCTTTCTCCACAACTAGGCACTGCTTGTCAGCGACTTGGCACAATTCGTAGGCGAATACAGCAAGAAGATTATCTATCCTCTATTACCCTTGATGGAGATGACAAGGACGACTCAGTAGATCAAACCGCTGACTTCAATAAACTTGTCACGGAAGCAGATCTGGAAATGGCAAAGAATAGGCGCATTAGATGGCTGTCTCAAATCTGCGAATACTGGCCTCTCCAACGTCTCACTAGCATAAGCGACGAAGATATAGAGACGATGTTGAAATCATATGTCGCCAATCCCTCAAGCCTGAATTCGGATAAAATTATGGCGGAACTTCATTCGAATCAGAGGAGAGGAAGAATTATTCTTGCGGGCAGTGGACCAGGACATCCAGACTTGCTCACGAAGGCAACTCACAAGGCAATCTTAAGAGCTGATCTCGTGTTGGCGGATAAACTCGTCCCATCTGGCGTGCTAGACCTCATTCCTCGCCGCACTCCGGTACACATAGCACGCAAGTTTCCAGGTAATGCTGAACGTGCCCAAGAGGAGCTTCTAGAGCTCGGTCTAGCTGGTTTGAAAAAGGGACAAACAGTGCTAAGATTAAAGCAAGGTGATCCCTATATCTATGGCCGGGGAGGAGAGGAAGTCGAGTTCTTTAGCAAGGAGGGCTTCGCTAAGCAGATCACCCTCTTGCCTGGGATCACTAGTGCGCTCTCTGCACCGCTCTTTGCGAGTATACCAGCAACTCAGCGCGGAGTTAGTGACCAGGTTTTAATATGTACCGGAACGGGCCAAAAGGGGAAGCCTACAGTCCCACCAGAGTTTGTGGAAACAAGAACCGTGGTCTTCCTAATGGCACTGCATCGAATCAAGGATCTTGTGACTGATTTGACGAGCTACAACAATAAAGACACAAAAATTATTCTAGGGACAGAGAATGTGGTAGATAGAATACCATGGCCCAAATCAACACCTTGCGCTGTGATCGAGAGGGCGAGCTGTCCGGACCAGCGCGTTATTAGAACAAATCTCGAGTTTGTGGCTACGGCAATTGAAGTGGAGGGAAGCAGGCCTCCAGGGCTATTGGTTGTAGGGAGAGCATGCGAGGCACTGTGCAAACCAGAGGCAGATCAGAAATGGACTGTTGAGGAGGGCTTTACAGGGTTCGATTTAGAGAAGACAGGATTGGAAGGTTTGGTTTTGGAAAAAGAGAGGCTGGATGTAGAGTTAGAGAAAGTTAATTAAGGCCTATGGTCGCAAGATCATTTGTATAGTCTTGTATTTATGTAATATTGTTCAAGTACAGAACGTTTGTGGTCCTAGGTCCTCCTGCGTTCCTTAGTCCTCTGGTTCTAGCACCTTGGGAACAGACCTTTCAAGAGCATAATTAGGTATATCTCCGCCTTGTTTAGATGCTTGATATTTAATGCAGATAACAACATTTTTTTGCTGTACCTCAGGAGATATCCGGGTGATAACGCACCCATCAGATCGTATATAGCCAGCCCACGTTTGTAACAATATTCCTCTTGGCGAAGACCTTACTGCTCCCATTTGCTTCAAGGATTAAATTTCCTTTATGTACCATAGTTGGTGGGAGATTATGTAACATATCCGCTTCAATAGGAAGGACATCTTGTGTCCAATTAGGTAGGACTTCAGGTATAAACGGCGGGTATGGATCTCTTCCGTGCTCACGTTCTACAGCTGGCCCCTTTCGTCGCATACCTAAGCCCAACCTCCAATTAAATGCCTCAACCAACTCCTCTGTAATGCACGCTAGTAGTGCATACCGGACCGGATCTGGATCTCGCGGGTCTGGCAGTTGACCCAAACCCCACTTCCTCCCTGACTGGTGCCAAAAGTACTCTGTCTCGAGGCCGAGCAAGGCGTATTCCCCGGTCATGAAAATCTCGTACAGGCGATATAGAGAGCGGAGCGGGGTATCCCGCGACTCCCAGATACGTATGCACTGCAAATCGCGTATGTTCGGATGGCGACGGTAGTATAGATCCACGTTCTCTGCGATTTGATGAGGGGGGACTGGTTTGGGGAGGGGGAAGGACCACGATGGGAAGGGAATGAAAAGGCGGAGGAGGGCAAGATAAGGATGCTTATGGGAGTGTCTAAGCCGGGTAATGCTGCCACGGAGGTGTAGTGGCGTGCCTAATCGACGTAAATAGCTTCGAAGCCGCATCCACCAAGTGATCTTGAAGCGGGGCTGGCGCCGACGGGGTGGCATGGTAGCTACGATAGAGGAGGAATATAAACTTTAGTGTCGTGAAAAGGAGCTATAAACGCTCCTCGCGTAGTTGGTAGCCGCTAGTCTGACTGAACCGTCGCTCTCTCATAATTACTGTAGTCCTCAGAATGTAGAGTTAATCAGATAAGCCGGCCACCTGCAAGGATACCCTTCCCTTTGAATCGGAACTCCCGTAATTCTGCCGTACTGTGGCGTCACCAACGCCTTTCCGCCGCATTCGGAGGTCACGTGCCAGCTGCTCCGACAATCGCCTGCTCCACCCCTTGTACCGTCACAAAGCGAGCCGCGGGGTTCTTGAGTGAAGCTCAATAGGAGCTTATAACCAACCTCCTTTACGCTTTCAATTCCATCTTTCGACGGCATTCTAGAGGTCGAGCAGTGAATGCCCTTCTCTCCTCGCTATGGCTACAAAACGTCTTGGAAGTTTCACTCCACTCAACCGCTGCCTCCAGAATGCCGCCAGCAAAGGCGCCGCCAACGCGCACCGTACAGCTTGTGCGGCGAGCATGGCGACAATGGCTTCCTTCAAGACCCCCAAGATCTTAAACGAGCCTAATGTAAGTTACCTACGCCTTTAGTAGGATACAAGTACTAATTGCTTGCGACAGCATCACTACGCGAGAGGATCCACGCAGCGCGAGCGTCTGACAGCCGCTCTGGACGGTTTTAACAAGAGAGGGCCGCTGGAGGTGCCCATTGTAGTGGGGGGTAAAAAGGTACATGATAGATCAGAACCCATTAAGGGCTATAACACACATACAGATACTAATGCGCAAATCCCAGATCAAAACCTCCATAGTCCGCAAACAGCAAAACCCTTCGGATCACTCGTCCACCGTAGCATCTTACTCCTATGCCACGCCGTCCGATATATCAGCCGCAATCGAGTCAGCACTCGCCGCCAAGCCTGCATGGGAATCTCTCCCCTTTGCAGACCGGGCGGCGGTGTTCCTCAAGGCGGCCGATCTGGTCGCAGGCAAGTACCGCTACGAGATCATGGCAGCCACTATGGCAGGCCAGGGGAAGAATGCGTGGCAGGCCGAGATCGATGCCGCGGCCGAGCTCGCAGATTTCCTGCGGTTCAACGTACAGTACGCGGAAGAACTGTATGCACAGCAGCCCGCGCATAATTCGCCGGGCGTCTGGAATAGAGTGGAGTATAGACCCCTCGAAGGCTTCGTGTACGCGGTCACCCCTTTCAATTTCACGGCTATTGCGGGGAACCTGCCTGGGGCGCCGGCACTGATGGGCAACGTCGTGGTGTGGAAGCCTTCGGATTCAGCTATTGCGTCGAATTGGCTGCTCTACAATATCTTGCTGGAAGCCGGGCTCCCGGAGAATGTGATACAGTTCGTCCCTGGTAACCCCGAGGAAGTTACGAAGGTCGCTTTGGCGCATAGGAAGCTCGCCGCTCTTCATTATACTGGCAGCACTGCCGTCTTCCGTAAGCTTTACGGAGCGATCGCGAGCGGGGTCGCGGAGGGGAGGTATCAAGGCTACCCACGGATCGTGGGTGAGACCGGAGGCAAGAACTTCCACCTCATCCACCCGTCCGCAGACATTGAGAACGCAGTGATCCAGACAGTACGAGGCGCCTTCGAGTACCAGGGTCAGAAATGCAGTGCCACGTCTAGGTTATACGTCCCGAAGTCCCTCTGGCCAAAATTCAAGGAGCGTCTCGTCGCCGAGACCAAAGCGCTCTCATTCGGCATCCCTACCGACCATAAGAACTTCGTCGGGCCCGTTATCCACGAGGCATCCTTCAACAAGCTCTCGGGCGTCATCGACGCGGCCAAGAACGATATTGAGCTTGAATTGCTTGTCGGAGGTACTTACGACAAATCGACTGGTTTCTTCATACACCCCACCATCTACCTGACAAGTAACCCGCAACACTCACTCCTCAATACCGAGCTCTTCGGGCCTATCCTGACGACATACGTCTACGATGATAGCACCCCCAATGCCTTCTCCTCTATATGCGCGCTAGTCGACAGCACGTCCGAGTACGGGCTCACGGGATCTGTTTTCGCACGCGACCGGGCGGCGATCCGATATGCAGAGGAGGCGCTGCGTAACGCGGCTGGGAATTTTTATATTAATTGTAAGAGCACGGGGGCGGTAGTAGGGCAGCAGCCGTTTGGGGGAGCAAGGGCAAGCGGGACTAATGACAAGGCAGGGAGCTCGAACCTGCTAACGAGGTTTGTGAGTATGAGGAGTATCAAGGAGGAGTTTAGCCCAACGCTACAAGTAGTATATCCGAGCAATGAGTAGAGAGAATAGATATCTCTGATATGATGCAGCGCGAGCCTTGAAGTATATGCGATAACTGTCACGAACGTACAGAACGAGGTCAATAGAGGGTTTTATTGCAAAAACAGACTAAAGATGGAAGAAGAGGGCAACGAACGAGGTAGGCGTGTGCCTCGAAAATCATCAGCAATCTTAATGCTCGGGGGAGGGGGTTGAGATTCTCAGAGACATTGATATTATAATTAATATCTCATCAAATGACAAACTCAAAAGTAGAATAATAGTTAATTAGGAGACCGGCAATGCATCTTTATCTTCAAAATAAGTCTACCCGAACTATAAATGCTCCCAGTAAACACAATACCTCGTTAAGAGTGTTCGCACACCTATGCCTTTATACCTTTATAATGTAGGGTTGAATCTACTCTCGCTGCATCTCACCAAACGCCTAGCGCCAGAAGTCTACTCTCCATCAAGTTTCAGACTCAAACCTGAGTCTGCTTGACCATCCACGACAGCAAATCGACCTTCGTGACGACTGCAACGGGCTTCGACAAGCCTCCACTCTCAGCTCCTCCCTTTTCCGTAACGATAGCTGCACTGTTCCACTCGAAGAACTTGCTCAGAGCTGCAATCGGCGTATCCATTGTAATCTCCACAAACTTCCTCTTTTGCTTCTTGTGTTTCTCGTCTCCATTAACTGCCGCCCCCGCGTACGATGCTTTGAATACGGCGCTGATATCCTTGGGGTCTGTGACGACTTCCGGGATGGAAGAAAAGTCAAACATAACTTCGGAGACAGCGCTCTTTCCGGTCGCTCGGCCACGACTGATCCAACTCAGTAGATTTCCTAGAGTCACGAGCCCGACGAGTTTGCCTCCGGTTGGCGCAAGGACTGGGAGCTGATCAAAGCCTTTCTCTCGCATCGTCTCAATGGCCTCAGAGCACGGGGAATTCGCCAGAACTGATGTCACTGGTTTGAGTCTTAGAGAACGTAGAGTTGCACCCTTGTACGGATCCTTCTTTATAGTGGGTGACTCGAGAATTGGAGATGCCGGTGTTGTAGTGGGCGGGGTGGGTGGTAGGAGATCATTCGCTGCCAGCCAGTCATCGTCTGCGAATTTGCTGAGGTAGCTGCGGATGCTGTCTGGTAGGATGACAACCACCATGTCTCCTTTTCCAAGTCCCAAATCCCTGACACCTCTGACCATTGCGGCGATGGCGCTTCCACTGCTGCCGCCAACTAGTAGCCCCTCCTCTGCAATGAGTCTTCTGGCGTAGGCGAAGGATTCCCGATCATCAGTCTTGTACCACTTGTCCACTGATTTCCTGTCAAGGACGTCTGGGATGAAGTCATAGCCAATGCCTTCCACCTTATATGGCTCGTTTGCGCGCTCTAAATTAAGACTTTCTGGGAGAGCGAGGATAGAGCCAAAGGGATCGGCCGCAATGACCTTGATATCTGGGTTATGCTTCCTCAGCCCTTTAGAGAGGCCTGTTATCGTTCCTCCAGTGCCAGCACCGGCCACGATAGCCTTAATCTTCCCGCCAGACTGTTTCCAAATTTCCTCCGCGGTTCCGTGCTCGTGTGCAAGAGGGTTGTCTCGGTTGGCATACTGGTCCAGGATATGGGAATTGGGAATTTCCTTCTGTAGTCGTTTTGCAACACCAATGTGGGACTCTGGCGAATCGAATGCGGCCTGCGTAGGTGTACGGATAATCGTCGCTCCAAGAGCTCGCAGGACTGCCACCTTCTCTGGGGACATCTTCTCGGGCAGGGTGATGATAGTTTTATAGCCCTTGATTGCTCCAACAAGGGCAAGGCCAATGCCACTATTAAAGGTAAGAATTGATTGGTGAAAGGGCAGTATATGCATACGTGTTTCCGCTGGTGGGCTCGATCAAGGTATCACCTGGTCTTATCCTGCCAGACCTCTCCGCCTCCTCGATCATTCGCAGTGCAATGCGGTCTTTGACACTCCCACCAGCATTGAAAAGCTCGACCTTGGCATATACTTCCGCCTCGATTCCTAGACTCTGGGGGATCTTGTTCAGGCGCACCAGAGGGGTGTTCCCTATCAGTTCTGTAGCAGATTGCGCCATCAAGGCAGATAGGACCGGTTTGCTCTGTGTGGAAGTCATCTTGGCTTGCAACCGACGTCGGAATTGAGAAAAAAAAATTAAACGAGAAGAAGATGAAGATTCGAGGTCCGCGAGCAAGAGCAATGTAAGAAAACGTAGAGACTCTTGTCCTATTTCGTGTCTGCGGCAAATGCTATGTCGAGTTTTTGAGCCGTGTTGAACCGTTGCAGATGCCCGCATATGTCCCGCGGTAGCTGACTAATCAATGATTAATAGAACCGCTAGCCTAATCAGGTGACAACAACACCCCGCGATGCGGGGATGAACCGAACGTTGAGTTAAGGTGCCAGAATGTAAGCCCATCAGACACCACAATAGATGTTAGTTCAACTAGACAGTATGTATATTTAGATCTTTTTCGTGGACTAGTAGACAGAACCTACCAACAACAACAAAAGCTGCCATGCCTTCTGAGGATCTAGCCACTTTTTGCTCGAACGGGGATCTCGATCAGCTCCAAGATTTATTCAGTTCCAAGCAGAAGCCATCACAGGATGAACTCGATAAAGCGCTTCAAATGGCTGTGCAGGCCGGTCATGCCAAGGTCGTCGGCCTGCTTCTCTCTCAAGGAGCGCATATCACTTTCATGGTCTTACACCACGCTATTTACCGCAGAGACACTGCCATCTTCCAAGAGTTTCTCGACCATGGCTAGGATATCAATCCAACGGAGTTTGAGGATCCTGCGTTAGGGTACGGGTGTTCGTAGCACCCCTTTCTTCCGGATCCTAATTCTGTCTCGATAGGATAGTAGTAGATAATGAAGCTTCTGTGCACTGGTTCTTGGAGCACGACGCTAACCCCAATCGACAGGAGTAGTCGGGGTGCGACGCCGCTTCGAAGTACAGCGCTCTGTCCTTCGACCACCGTCCTCGAACTTCTTCTCTCCCCTGGTGCCGAACTCGATCCGCAGGCCTTGCTAAACACCATTTCTCGCCACGGCCAGGGTGGAGTCAGAACAGGAGTAATCCTAGAGAACATACCCACGTAAGATAGACATGATAGCCCTTTTTCATGTTCTAAAGTAGAAATGCCGTATTCCAGTCTGTTAATTCCTGGCCAGAACCTTAAATCAAACCTGTCAGCGACGGCCAAGGTCCAGCGATCCTTCGACTCTTGCCGAGTTCTACCCGTCATAGCTTGGTGGGAGGTGTTGAAAGTGGATTACCTCATTCCCATTCCAACACTTCGATCTCGTAGTTGAATCATTCCTATTGTTTTAGTAAGATGGTGGATGATGTTTAGTGGCTGAGCAATGTGCCATTAAAACTATAAAGGATAGATTAGTATCATCAGTTACCGCCAAAGATCCTATTTAAACTAAAGACCGCACTTATTTTAAATTTTTATATACAGTAACCAGCTAGTTACATATATTATGTCCAACCATTCATTCGTTGCTCTACTCTACTTGCGTGATATTTCATCCCTCATCTCTTTTTTTATTCTTGTTATTGTTCCCACACCGCCATAGATAACGGCAGTGTAAACTTGTACAACCGACGCTCCGGCGTTTAAGAGTTCTAACACCTGTTTCCCGTTGCTAACACCCCCGGTGGCGAAGATAACCTTTGGCTCACGTCTAGCTTCATTATGGCCGTCTAAACTAGCTGCCGAATTTTTAGTTGAGAGTACCTTCTCCACGACGTTGGAACCGGGCTCATCGCCTGTCGGTACGCCGCCAGTAGACTTTGCCATATCGTTTTCTTTAGATGGTGACGGTGCGTGGTCGAGGAGATTTCGATATCTTTTCACTAGGCTTAATGTCCGCTCATACATCTTAGGTCCAGAATATCCCCCTTCCTCGTCCAATATTTGTCTCTCTCTCACGGTCATATCGCCAGACACAAGATCCGATCTCCGCTTAGTGGTATTACCGACAATAATTCCATCGACGCCACTTCTCCATACTGCGTCAATGATACCTTGGATTTGTTCATCCGTATCCTCGTCTGGCGATACTTTGACCATGACTTTCGGTGGTGATGTCCTATTTACTGATCTAGCCGCATCAACTACACCTTGGAGAATCCTCGTCAATGGTTCGACTCTTTGCAGTGTCCTTAAGCCCGGAGTATTTGGACTACTAACGTTGACCGAAATAACATCCGCATATGGAGCTAGTTCATGGGTAGCCATGACGAAATCGTTCGTGACGGCTGCAATATCGTCATCTTTGGTCTGCTTGTTTTTGGCAACCTGTACTATCAACATCTTGCCATCTGTCAAACTCCCAGGCGGAACTCCAGCACCACCGCTTAGAATGAATTCGTCTGCATCTTTCCTTCCCCTAAACCACCTATATGCAAAACTCCTTACCCTCTCTCGTAGCGCGACTGCCACTTCCCAAGCGCTCTGGGAATTGAGTCCGTACCGGTTGATGAGGGCCTCTTCGCGGGGTAGTCTAAACAACCTTGGCCGAGGGTTTCCGGGTTGGTCGACTGGAGTAATTCCACCGACCTCGACTATTGCCGGACCCAATGCAAACAGCGCATCCGGAATTTCTGCAGATTTATCGAGCCCGGCACTTATTCCAATAGGGTTCGATAACCGTCGTCCAAATACTTCCACACTCAAATCTACGCCTTTAGAATCCGAAACACGATCCCGTGGGTGCAACCCAAGTGAGTAGAGTCTTTTGAGAGCATTTATCCCGACGTGGTGCGCGTCCTCGGCATCTGGGTAGAGCCATCGGAGAGCAGGCACCACGAGCCACCTGTGCACGCTCGCTCGAGTATCAGTTGCATAGTAGTAGCCGGCTACGAGGAACAAAGTGATTGAAGTGCCGTAGAGGAGGTTGCTGATACGCGTTGATGACGAGGTAGTATTAGATGAAGTAGAGGCAGCTCGCATAGAGTTTCTTGAGAGCATTCGCTGGGAAGGAATTGGTTGAGGATACGAGAGAAGGAGACGCCGAACTGGGGCTTGCAAACTGCGCCGGAAGCATAGTGACCTGTAGGACATGTCTGCAGGTCAAGGCCAGGAACGTGAAATTGTCAATGGCATGAGGTAGTAGGTGGTGGGGTAGGCTTTTGGCCTTAGAGGTTCTCGGAGTTACAAATATTCCGTTCCGACGTCCGAAAAACAAATCGGGAATACTCACCCTAGAAGGCCCTCTCATCGGGAGGGGTCTTTTATTTAAGAGGAGGGGCAAAAATGCCATACCGGGGCGTTGTCCATCAGTTCATTATTCTCTATGCAATTATCCCTTCTAATTACAAAACACCTTGATCAGCCGTACGTCTGTGGCAGTTGATCTGTCCAACTGCCTAACCATCGGCAGCTCTGGGTATGCTTCTTAACTTCATCCAACGCTGCTTGCACATCCCCTGCCGGATCTCTGATTAGGCTGCCCTCGAACTCCACAAAGAAGATATACTGGAACGGAATAAGTTTCGTAGGTCTACTATTGATGCTGGTAAGGTTCAGATGGTATCGGCGAAAGCAGCCGAGGGCGTCTGCCAAAGCTCCAGGAGAGTGATGATGAACTGTAAATGAGATCAAAGATTTGAAAGGCCCCGTTGCGCGCCTTGCCTTCTCATCAATGCCTTTTCTCAGGACAAGGAATCGCGTTCTATTGTCTGGCCGGTCCTCAATACTCTTTGCCAGGACGTCTAGACTGTAGATTTCCGATGCGAGGCTACTTGCAATCGCTGCACTTGTGCCTGTTGTATCAGCCTTCACTATCTCCGCAGCCTTGCTGGTGGAGCTGACATCTATGCGCTCAATACCTTTCAAGTACTCCCCCAAGAAAATCTCACACTGTCCAAATGCTTGAGGATGAGTGTAGATGCGTTGTAAGTGTTTGATATTTGTCAATGGCTCCGAGCTAGGTCTAATGTCGTTCGGTGCCTGGGGTGTAGGTGTCGTAGCACCAGACAATGCGGGGGACTCTATTGACGTTGCTTTATGTCCTAGCAGGTAGTGACTGACACCCAAGTAAGAATTGCCGCATACTGTAATATCTCCATACTGAGACTGCCGGTCCGCGAGAAGATCGAGGGTGGGGATGACAGCTCCGTTACTAGAGTTTTCAAACGGCACAACCCCTAAGTCTGCTGTACCAGACTGTACCGCTTCGAATACGCCTACAAATAGCATCAATAATAAGCCTAATATAGGTGCTACTTGGAGCCTTACCTGTAATTGTGTCAGCAGGCTGGAGATTATATAGATCCGAGTCAAAGCACTGCAGAGTGGCCTTTATCAAGTCGCAACCTATTAGCCAAACGGCTCTATTAGGCGATCATGCATGGAAGTGTGTATACCTGATGAGTGTAGGAGGAGACTGGGCCTAGAAAAGAGACCGAAGGGAGGGGCTTATCGGATTCCAGGACCATTTTGTTGATTTTGGCCGGAGCTGCTGCGGTGGGGAGCTTGCGATTGTAAGAGTGAGGGGCAAGCTGGGTATCTGTTTCTCTGCAAACAAGTTGGAAGGGGTTTTACATTTAATCAGGCCGAAATAAGGGATTCCTAGTGCTGGTACTGAATATGGCCTTTAATAACCTTGTGAAGAGATGTCAATTTTGTTTCTACGCCCTTTCTGCCAAAGCGGTGTTAGACCCGCCCAACATCTCATCAGTCCAACCAAATTTAGGACATGCGGTACTTCAAAAAGCACTAGAAATTCAAGTCACAGGTTTCACACGACAAATCAAATCGTGATGCCACCGTCGACCACGATGGGCAGAAGCTGGCCGGGTCTGCGGTCGGACGTGAGTTGCAGGGTTGACTAGGGCAAATCCTTCATTTCAGCTGGATGGAGACAGGATGTCAACTACCGAGACCCCGCGAAATCTCCTTCCCCTCACACTCCCCAGCCTCCTCTCTATACCACGATACACAACGGACGCATGTCTCTTGATCCGCGCGACTCGCAGCGCCGTGGGCGATCCCGTTCGCCGGGTGGGCGGGAGCGTGATCGATCCAGCACTCGAGCAGACGCCGAATGGGACCGCGAGCGAGTGCGTGCACCGTCGCCGCCGACCGCACGGTACGGCGACGACCCACGCGATCGGGACTATGATTACGACGAGCCGCCTGGGGCTCGCCTGAAGGACAGGAGGCAGAAGGCGGATGTCATCATTGCAGAGCCTCGCGGCCGAGACAGGGCCTACGAGAGCCAGTATCGGTCGAGCTCGCCGCCGCCGGGCTCGAGGGTGGACCAGTATGCCGTGCCGGGACGGTTTGAGGAGAGGGAGGAGGTAGAGATTGAGCATACTAGGAGGAATGGCAGAGACGAAAAAGATGTGAGGATTACGAGGGAGAAGGAGAAGAGTTATTTTTCGGAGGTGGGATATGGGTCACGGAGAGACGAGTATGGACGACATGAGCCAGAGCGGCCACGATATGGCACTGGCAAGTCGGATGATTACGACCCTGACCCTAGGGAGAGGGACCCGAGAGACAGGGACCCAAGAGACAAAGACCCAAGAGACAGAGACCCAAGAGACAGAGACCCGCGAGAGAGGGATCCGCGAGAGAGGGACCCGCGAGACAGAGACCCGCCAGAGAGGGACCCGCGAGAGAGGGACCGCAGGGAGAGGGACTCTCGAGACGACCGTCGACGCTACGACGATGAAGTTGACCGCAGACCATCCTATGCGAAGCCGCCTTCTCCCGAACCCAAACATGCGCGAGACGAGCACCGCCCATCATATGCAGAACCCCGTTCTCCAGAGACAAAGTATGTGGAGCCTTCGTCTCCGCCGAAATTGACAGCGTACGCGGAACCCAAGCAGTGGGAGTACGCGAAAACAGATGAGAAGATTACATATACTCGAAATCCAGTGATGGCCGTCGTACCGCGAACAGCCAGCCCGCCACAAGCGTACGTGTCGTCGGGTCGATCGCGCTATAAGACCACACCGGAGTATCGAGGCGATTCTGCTCGCTCGTCCAAGACTACAGTCGTAACGGTCGAGCCTGGATCTCGCAACCGGCGCCGTGACAGTTCGCCCGTGATCCAGACCCGCAAAAGAGATACCTCGCCTGCGCCAGGCCTGATGCCACGAACACACTCTCTCTCCGTGTCCACAACCCACCATGGCAGTGCTACATTGTCTCTGGCGAACGCCCCAGGGTCTCCTCTCCAGGAAGCGTATCATGGGACGTATCAGAGCATCTCCCCAATGCCCTCTCCGTTGATGATTGCCGCTACTCCACATACGGATCTGAATATCATCGAAGCAATCTCTCCCGTGTCTTCTGGCGACGAGGGCGATGGCTTTGCCAACAAGAAGAACCGCCGTGCACGATTCCATGACCCGGAGGAAGAAGCGACCATGCTTGCCAGAGCTCTGAAGGGCGACAAACGGAGCCCTGACACAGAGCCTCTGGTCGACGTCCTACCAGGCCTTACCCACGACCAGGTCTTGGAATTGAGAGTTCAGTACAAGAAGATTGTGAAGACAGGCAGCGATAAGAAGGGCGTGAACATCGCAAAGCATATCAAGATGCGTCTGAAAGATGAAGACCCCGGCCTCATGAAAGCATGTTACGCTTGCGCGCTGGGCAAGTGGGAATCGGAGGCATACTGGGCGAATTTTTGGTACCAAGGCGAGAAATCGCGCCGGGAGCTTCTTATCGAATCCTTGATGGGCCGCACAGCTGCAGAAATCCGAGAGATCAAAGACTCTTTCAGGGATAAGAAGTACCACGACAGCCTGACAAAATGTATGAAGATGGAGTTAAAAGAAGACAAATTCAAGAAGGCAGTGCTGCTAGTCCTTGAGGAGAAGAAGGTTGATGAACGTCCGGGAGACCGGATTGATCGCCATCTTGTTGCGGACGATGTGCAGGATCTCCACAAGGCGGTTAGGTCTGAGAAGGGTGGCGAGACAGCCATGATATCTATCGTGGTTGTGAGGACCGATGCCCATCTTAGGGAGGTTCTGAGGCTTTATGAAGAGACATATAAGGCGAATTTCGCACGGGAAATGTTGAAGAAGAGTGGTAACCTTGTTGTATGTTTCCCATTTGACTGTTGACCTACCTGCTTATAAAAGCCTTCTCTTCTTTCAATCGGAACCACCTGCTAATAACATTTAGGGCGAGACCCTGGCACATATCCTGAATGGAGTCATCAACAAACCCGTCCGCGATGCTCTGCTCATCAACCACGCCCTCTCACTCTCGCGATCAGACTCGCTCCGCACTGAACTCCTTGTCTCGCGGCTCGTGCGCTATCACTGGGACCGGCCGCACATGGAGCTGGTCAAGAAAGAGTATCGGGCGCGATATGGAGTGGATATGCAGATTGCCGTCAAGGAGGGCACGAAAGGCGAATGCGGCAGGTTCTGTGAGATGCTTTGTGTGAGGCGGATGGGGGATGAGGTTCGACGATTGGAGAGGGTGGAGGAAGTCACTTATGTGAGGAGATAGGGCTTGGGAATCGGGGACCAAATTATAATGACATAGGCAGGTGGCAAAGTTCGATAATCAATCTTTTACTATCTGGTTATATTGAGCTGCAGCTGTATACGTAGCAGGGCCTTTCTCTGGAGAACAGAGCCGATGTGTTGCAAGGCACGGTGCAATGGGCAATACTCAGAGATGAACCAATTTGCACCCACGCGCCAATGTCTGAAGCCCGATGATACTAAGTAATACTATCCATGTTGGTATCGTCGAGTATCTGGGCTCGAGCCATTCTCTTGGGTGTAGAAGCTGTCTCATGCTGAAAAACTAACAGAGGTATTACCCTTTGCAATTGCGCGCAGATGGTTGGAAGAGGGAACGTTAATGCTACAAGAATAGGACGTAACGGAATGAATGAAATGCTATGAACTGAATAATGTTGTTTCAAAATAAAATATACTCATTACACAGTACACTACTTAAGACTCGTGAAGAAGCCAGCATCTAATAATATCACTTTTATTCATGCCCATGCCCATGTTCATGCCAATAACCATCATTGCCCCCAAAGAGATTCTTATGACTCCCTAGTATTCCTCTGGATATACGTATCGTGCAACTTCTTTACCGCAGGGATGATCAGACTCTCAATCTCGATCTCCGGTTCATAATCAGGTAGATCCTTCGGATCAAGCGGTCTCTCCTTTCCCTTCTCCCCTCCATCTTCTCTTCCCCCTTCCCTATCAACCTCAATATCGATCTTCGATAACGTCTTCCTCCTCCTCGGAACCCGAATCCACTCTTCCCTTATGCCCTCCCCCTCCTCACTCCTCGCTACAAACACCACCTCCCATTTTCTCGTCACCAATAGATTCCCAATCACAAGATGATGCTGATACCGCTCTAGTGAATACCTCGCCTTGCTCACCAGGATCTCCGGATCCGTCTCGAGCTTAAACGAAACTATCATCCCCTCTGGCGCCCAGCCATCTACCAGATTCTTGAGAAACTTCGGTACGGGATCAAGATCTATAACTAGACGCTTCGAGCGCGGGATTAGCGGGGAGGAATCGAAATTATCAAATGCCTCGTCATCCTGCTGTCCCTGGTCCTGCCTATCCTCCGCGCCCTGGGGGCGTATATTTGGGCTCTTTCTATGTAAGGGTGTCACCAGCTCCTCCCGCTTCTTATCTCTCCATAGCACTGCATCTGTGCTCTGGATCTTATGCTCTACCATCCTCTCATTCGGCACGAAAAAATCCGATACCGCTGCCGCCAGATATAGCAATCCGCTCGGCCCCAGCGGCCGCATGAGTTGCGCTATACTCCGGAGGATAAAGAGGTAATCATTGATTGTCACGAAGGGGATAGTCAGGAGGAGATTGTCCCTCTTGGCAGCCTGATACTTGCGCAGCACGGCGAGCATCTTCTCAGTATATTCCTCGCGCGCGAGAACGCTCCCGTTCGGTCCCTCGTGCAAGAAATCCAGGAAGCAGTTCGTGGCATGCGAGTAGTGGCGCGAGTACGGCAGCAGGGAGAATTCGCGGTACAGGAAGATCACGGCGTATCCGGCTTCTAGGAAGTACTCGGCGGAGGTAGCGCCTCGGGTACCGGCGCTGAAGTTATCGATGAACCGCACGGTCTGGCGCTCTAGCGGGACGGTGGTGCCGCCAGAGGTGACCAGCACGACGCGCCGCCCGGCGGAAGCGTGCGTGGTGATGAAGTCGCGGGCGAGGGAGGTGTGCTTTTGGAGAGATGCGGGGGCGGGGTTGAGTGTGAAGTAGTCGTGTTCGACGGGGTCGATGGGGTTGGCGGAGGGGATTTCGGGAGGGGGTTGTGTGGATGACATGGCAGCAGCTTCAGAAGGAAGGAGAAAGTGCTTAGAAGAGTTGTGGGAGGAGCAATGGTAGGATTTGTGGTGTTACTGAGGTCGTTCGGGATATTTTATACGGGTACCTGGGCATCTTACGATTTCTGGATGTTCGGCCTCGGCTTTACAGCTCAGTCCACTGGTCCGAGCTGAGAGATGCGGATGGTATGTAGTATTCTTGAATGTATTTATAAGTTATACGGTATTCATGAACATTATCTATATAATGAATATGAGTATATAAGCTATATACAAAGCATCTTCTCCATATACCCCGATGGCCCCCCATTGATATCCTAGAGGAGCGTATATATGCAAGCAAAGAGGCTATTCTAGCACATCCAAGGACATGATATCTAATTTAACTTACGATTACTCTATTCTTGCTTGAATTCCGGGGCGAAACACGATCCAGCACCTCCCATTGAAGGAATTCAGCCTCGTAACCAGGACGTGTTATGAGATATGTATCGAACACACTGCCAATCAATAACCCGAGTTCTTCAATAGATCTGGAATCATCTAACTTTCCTTGTATTACGGTGAATACACATCCTAGTCAATAAGTCGATTACCTCTCACATCGTAGCAGTTCTCAGCTGGGCCCTTCTCGCGGTGTCGATCAAATTCATTCTCCAGTCTAAGCAATCGGCCATGGAGAATCCCGACCGCTTTGGGCTGCGTCCTAATGTATCATTGCTGCATCCGTTGCTAATCCCTTGGTCAAGAGTCGGGCAGATGCATATCAATTATTCCATGGCACGGTGAACGCTGCGTCACTCGCTCTCAGATCCCATCAAGTCGGCTAGTTCCGCCTCTTCTTCAGCAGTCATTATGCTCTGCTTTGGTTCAACCTCCCCCTCTTTCTCTTTAATCGCCTTCTCGAATGCCGCTGTGCTCATCTCCCAGACTCTTAGCGTCCCATCAATACTAACACTCACAATCCTCCCATCTGGTAATGCCACTATACCAGTGACTTCATCGTAGTGCCCGTCGTACACGTGTCGTAGCTTTCCCGTACTCTGGTCCCATACTTTCACATCCTCATCGCGGCCTGCAGTCACCACCCAGTCCCCGGTAACCGCAATCCCCCGTACGTAATCCCCATGCACATATGTATCCTCCACGCTCCAATTCTTCGCTCTTGATAGGCACTTCGCCGTCCCATCCGCGCTCGCCGTCCATAGTTCGGCATCCTCGTCATCGCCCCAGAACATGACTCGATAAACACTCGTCTGGTGCTCGAGGATTGTCTGCCTTGGTGGTTTACCCTGCGACTCGGGGGCAAGGTCGACGATTTGGGATGATGATAAGAGGCCAATGCGCCAGAGACGGATATGAGGGTCGCTACTTGCAGATACGAGGATAATTTCTTCGTCAGTTGAGTGCTTAGGATCCAGAGCGAGGTCTTGGACAGCCATCATGCCATCCTTCATGTCACGCAGGGTATGAAGACGCTCGCCTGTCGCAGTATCCCACACTATAATCTTCGAGTCCGCACCACCAGATATAAGGACCTAGAGCCTACAATGAGTCTTCTGCACTTCTCGGGTTCTAAGATTTGAGAACTCACATCTTTCCCCATGATCTTTGCGCATATCACGACCTTTACAAAGTCCGAATGTCCTTTATACCTCTTACTCACTGTCCTGCTTTCTCTCTCCCAACTCCAGATATCCTTGTCCCAGCATCCTGCAAAGACGAAGGCCCCTCCCTGGCCACCAATCGCAACAGATGTCAAGGGAGCAGTTGGGCCACTATATATCGCCCTCGTGTTTTTGGTCTACAATTCCGTCAGGGTCCCTCCAGATGTGCAGAATACACTGTCCGTACCTACTTCAATATTGACGCGGCGGATGCATCCCGCGCTCTCGGCCACATATACCGAGTTGGGGGAGAATGGGTCCGCTGCGATGTTTAGAATTTTCGAGGAGAGCACAATTGGATCGCCTTTCTTGTTCCCGGACTTGGCTGCTCTGCGCCCTCGCGTCAATTCCGAGGCATCAGTCTGGAAGAAGTGGCCCGGGTCCGCCGATCGCGACATTTTTCGTCACTCAGAGCCTCAGATGTTTCCGTACAGAGGGTGAGGTCTAGTGCTTGGAGGTCTGGCTGGAAATTGCGGTCACGTGAATAATACTTCAATATCTGCCGAGCTTTCCTAGGTACTTTTGGCCCTTTATCCGAGAATTTTAGCTATTCTGCCACATGCCGAGGACGTCACCGCCCTCGAATTTCGATAGCTCCAAGATATATATTCTCAGTGCCATGGGACGGGGAGAAACTAATGCAAAGGTAGGAGCAGTCAGGACTTACTAGAAGAGTATGTCTACTAATATGTCAATGCTAGAAACGGAAACGTCAAGCCGAGGCCAAAATTTACTCTTCTAATGGCACCTCACGTAGCAACATCATGGACACCTCCAAGCCCACTGCAATCTTCAAGCCCACCAAGGGACGAGACTGGACCGTCAGCGTGGCACTACCAGGCAGCATAATCTCCAAGTATCTCCTTCCTTCTGGTCTTCAATTTCCTGCCCCTGTTAACCTCATCCAAGTGCACAATCCCATGACCTTCGTACGGCTCTGGCGGGGCAGATCGCACGTGCCCTCTCCGTCTTCTGCATCGACGAGGTCGTCATCTTCTCTGATAGCGGTCACACCATGCCAACCCTCGAGCCCGCCGCTGCTGGAGATGGGTACACTGGGATGACGGACCCAGAGCACTTCCTAGCGCACCTGCTCTCGTACCTCGAGACGCCTCCATATCTGCGCAAGCTGCTGTTCTCGCTACACCCGAACCTCCGCACGGCAGGTACGTTGCCCAGCCTCGATCTGCCGCATCACATGAAGCCGGAGGAATGGTGTGCGTACCGTGAGGGCGTGACGCTGGCGGGTGCGGACGAGCATGGGACGTTCGTCGAGGCTGGACTTAGGATCCCGGTAACCGTGAAGGAGCGCATCCCTGGTGATACTAGAGTGACGTTGAGATTTGTGGAGGGAGCAGAGGAGGCAGCAAGTGATACGGGACAGGAGGTCATATTGGCAGAGGCAGTGATGCCAGAGGAGCCGAGAGAAGAAGGGGGGTATTACTGGGGTTATAATGTGCGGAGGGCGTCGTGCCTAAGCGATGTCTTCACGGAGTGTGAGTTTGAGGGCGGATATGATGTATCGATAGGCACATCAGAGAGGGGGGAGGATTTGGAGACTTTGTACAGAGGGCAAGGGGGGCCGGCACAGGAAAAGTTCAAGCATTTATTGATTGTCTTTGGCGGCGTTGCAGGATTGGAGATGGCGGTTAAAAATGATATTGAGCTGCAAAAGTTAGGCGTTATGGAGGCCAAGGAGGTTTTTGATCACTGGATTAACATCTGCCCAGGACAAGGCAGCAGAACGATTAGGACAGAGGAGGCCGTTTGGATTGGACTGATGGGCCTGAGACGGCTGGTTGTAGGAAACAAGTAGGACTGTAGCCAGAAGCTCTGTTGATTAAGGGTGGTGCTGCATTTGAACTTTAACCATTTAACCGGCCTATCTCGGAAAAAAAGTTATAGTTTATGATTCAGCAACTTCAACATCGAAACATACACCTGAAATGCCCCACCAGCAAATGAATCACTAGTGCAGATACCATATCACGCGGAAGAATGTACAGCACCGTTCAAGTCATTCTCACTGGCCCATTCAAACGCAGAAGTCGCAGAATACGACGGTAGCGGCCTCCTCCCCAGGCTGGCTTTTCAATTTCGACCGAGAATCGGAGGGCAGCTTCAGAGGGTATATAAGTCAGCCGTCAAGATGGAGACAATAGCATCTAACGGTATCCTCAAGACACGCATCTTGCCGGTCAAGACCGCGGACCTGGGCCGTTTCACGGACCCAAAGGCCCTGGATACTTGGGAAATACACGGGGATGAAGGCAGTCTCGCACCGCTCCGCGAAGCTGCCCAGCACCTCAAAACATGCAGTATCCCCGTTGGATTCCCTACGGAAACAGTATACGGTCTTGGTGCAGATGCCACAAGGAGCGAAGCTGTGAGGGGGATCTATAAGGCGAAGGGCAGACCATCTGACAACCCACTCATCGTCCACGTCTGTGACCTGACGATGCTCCGCTCTCTCCTCAGCCCATCAACGGATGCGGACCCCATTCCAGAAATATACAAGCCGCTCATCAAGAAATTCTGGCCAGGGCCGCTGACAATTCTCCTCCCGAACCCCAAACCGAGTCGATTGGCACCTGAAGTCACGGCTGGCCTGCCATCTTTTGGGGCACGCATGCCGGAATCGCCGCTTGCACTGTCACTCATCTACCTCTCCGGTGTCCCGCTCGCTGCCCCGTCTGCAAATACATCGACAAAGCCGTCCCCAACCAGTGCAGAGCACGTACTACACGACCTAGATGGCAGGATTATGATCGTCCTTGACGGTGGCCTTTGCCAAGTTGGCGTTGAGAGTACAGTCGTCGACGGACTTTGCGATCCGCCTGTAGTTCTACGTCCAGGAGGGGTCAGCATCGATGATATCCGTAAGTGTGACGGCTGGGAGAGAGTGGTGAAGGGGTACAAAGACCAGAGCGAGGTTGGTGCAGCTGCACCTAGGGCGCCGGGGATGAAGTACAAGCACTATAGTCCCCGGGCAAAAGTCGTGCTATATGAGGCGTCCTACCTCCAGGGCGCGAACCGTGTAGAAGTATGCTCTAGCATACTGTCGGCAGTCCCCAAAACTGCCACTTCAAAGGACGATCAGATATTTAAAGTCGGTATTGTGAGGACGCAGAACTGGCATAACTGGGCTGGATTCGACCTGGCCAAGTCGGCTGCGAGTATTACTTCGCATTCTGTGCAGCCACAAGTAGCCATCTTGAACTCACAGTCGATACAATCCGAGCATTCTTTCAAGATGATGCAGGGCGAGCTGTGGCAGGGCGCCGCGATGCCAAACGGCCATCTAGTCAACGGGGAGTGTCAACCGCACCAGATCGCCGACCTCGTGGAAATCTCTCTTGGTACCGATCCCAAGTCGATTGCGCACGGCCTGTTCTCTGCTCTACGGGAATTAGATCGGCGGGGGATAGACATTATATACATAGAGGGCATAGAAGACGGAGGGGACATCGGAGCTGCAGTCATGAACCGACTGCGCAAAGCCGCGACGATTATAGAGAAATAAGGAGAGTAGAAATGGAGAATACTTTCTGTGCCGTGTAACCGTTCCTGCCATCGGACGTGATTCGGTCGTATGCATCTTCAAATCAGATGTCTACAGTTCAGGAGCAGTAAGTACAGTATAGTGCCGTACCGTACCGTGCACCTCCAGAAACGACACATAATAATATATCTCCGTCCGGGCCGCCGTCTAGCGGCTCCTTTCATTTCTGGCTCTGTTGTTTGCCCTTGGCTGTGGCGCCGCGGCCTCCGTTTTAGACGCGTTTCATGGTCTGGGCGGCGATGGAGATCGTTTGGTTTACCCAGCTTCCCCCCAAACAAGATGCTGCCGGCTCCAGACGGGCCCTCATTCGTCGCCGGTGCGCCAGAGCGCGGAGGATCCTGTACCCAGACTGCTGTCTGGCGATCGTGGGGTGGACGTGCGACCGCTCTTGTCTGATGCGCGCAAGTCCCGCGGCGGTGCTGGCCGTGATTCCTCACCACGGCAGTCGAAGGATGCCCTGAAACGCCGCGCAATGGCAGCCCACTTCGGACGAGGAGCTCGACCTGATACTTGCCTCGTCGCTCGGTGGGCGAGTGACATACTGCCGGGTGGGAAAGTGTCGGAAAGGCCCTCCTGGCATGATGTCTGGTTCCGATGGGGCTCGGGTCCAACACGCGTCCATCAACGTCCCAGATCCTATGGGCGACCAGCGGCGGCCAATTTGTCCAACCTGTCTGGACCAGCCAGTTTCTCTCCACCTGTCCATCATCGCAGCGTGTATAGACCTGGTACCAGGCACTCCCGGGTTGACAGGAGAGCCGCATTCGCCTATACAGTACCAGGGGTGGCTCCGGCCCTAGAGTGTTTGAGAGTGCGTGCGTGTCTGTTCGGCGCCCTGGGCCAACAGTGGGCTCTGCTACACGTTTCCAAGTACATTCCCTGCACGCAGAAAGGCCCAATCCATGCTGTTGCCCCGAGGACAAACAGCTCCGGAGGCGTTTCTCCACCGCGATGCCGCGCATTGTGTCTGGCACGCTCGTTCGGCATGCAGGGCTCCAAGCGGAGCCGATCTCTTATAAGGGACCTTGCACTTCATGCCTACAGAAGTCCTCTTCTTGTTGTCTTCGTTGTTCATTTCTCTGTCCCCGGTGGTCTCTTTTGCAGCTGTTCTTCTTCCCGACTATAGAACGACTTCTTTCTTTCTAATCATTATCCTTCTCTCGTACATTTTTACGCCCGCGACAGATAGGGGCCGGTTTCCACCACCGCCGCATGTGCTGAGCTTCCTGCCATCAGTTGTCGAAGGGTCTACAACTTTCTTTTAACTTGTCCCACTTGAGGTCAATTAAAATTTACTCTATTTACGTTCATACCCAAAAACCTTCCCACCTGGTGTGGGTCAATTTACAATATGCCTTCGTTTTTCCAGACCTTTCTCCTCCTCGCCCTGATCTCCTTCGTTCTCGCCGCTCCATTTCCGGAACAAATCCAAAAGCGCAGCTTCAAGGTTGAGCGGGTACCGAACCCTCACTTCAAGAGGGCTGCAGGTCACAAACGTGCTCCTGGTGCTGGGACGAGAGCTCTTCTCAAGACGTACCGGAAGTATGGTATGCCCCTTCCCGAGGCTCTCGCTGCCATCACTGCAAATGCCGCAAGCGTCTCAAAAGCTGGATCCAGCACAAGCAGTAGTGATGGTGCTCTGGTCTCGGAAATTACGACCGCCTTGGAGGGACTTCTAGGTGGTGGAGGCAATGCCAATGCCAATGCCAACGGCAATGCGAACGGCAATGCCAAGGGGAATGGGAATGGTAAAGGCCATCACAGCCACCCAGCTCAATCCCAAACGGCCGCAACCCCAGCGGCCACCGGAGCAGCGACAAACGGATCAACCAGCACCGGGAATAGCACTGGGAGTAGCACCGGGAGTAGCACTGGGAGTGCCGCCAATAGCACCAACGGTGTTGGAGTCGTCGCGAATAACCCTACATCGGGCGATACTGAGTACCTCTCACAGGTAACCATCGGCGGCCAGGCCATGGTCATGGACTTTGACAGCGGATCATCTGATCTCTGGGTCTTCAACACGCAATTAACGGCAGCTGAACAGCAAGGACATACCATATTCGATCCGCAGAAGTCTAGTACCTTCCAGCAGCTGAACGGCGCCACATTCTCTATCTCCTACGGCGACGGCTCCGGCGCTGCAGGGAACGTCGGCACGGATACTGTAAACATTGGAGGCGCCACGGTGACTTCTCAGGCCATAGAGCTCGCCACTGCGGTCTCGCAGTCCTTCATCCAAGACACGTCGTCCAACGGACTTGTCGGCCTTGCTTTCAGCAAACTCAATACTGTCCAGCCACAGCAGCAGAAGACATTCTTCGACAATGCTGCCGCTACCCTCCCCGAACCTGTCTTCACCGCTGACCTCCGTCATGCCGCGGCCGGAACGTACGAGTTTGGCGCGATTGATAATACCAAGTTCACCGGCTCCCTGAACTGGGCCGCGGTCAACACCAGCACCGGCTTCTGGCAGTTCTCATCCCAGACCTTCACCGTCGGCACTGGCGGCTCCACAACCAATGTTCCCGGCGGCCAGGCCATCGCCGACACGGGCACCACCCTCATGCTGGCGGATTCCAGCGTCGTCAACGCATACTACAGCCAGGTCCAGGGCGCCGCGAACGATGCCTCCGTTGGTGGCGTCACGTTCCCCTGCAGCGCCACACTACCCGACCTCGCGGTCGACATCGGCGGCACTTTCATGGCCACCGTGAGCGGCACCGATATCAACTTCGCTCCCGTCGACCAGACAGGTACCACGTGCTTCGGCGGTCTCCAGGCGACTACATCCTCGCCGCAGATCTACGGCGACATCTTCTTCAAATCGAACTTCGTAGCCTTCAACATTGGCAATAACTCTCTCGGCGTTGCCCCGCATCAGGCATAGGGAGTCTTCCAGGCTCTCGTGCTACTTTTGATTTTGTTTGTTACGATTGAGCTGTCGATGGGCCCAGGGTAGTGAATGCCATTGTCGGAGATGGGGGATATGTGACGGGGTGTGGGATTTTGTATTCCCATCGTGGAGAACGAGGGATGAGAATCTTTATCTGACCAAGCATGGAACGTCATGGAAAGGTTGTAATCATACCAAATCTATAGAAAGAAAGACACGTTCTTAACTCGATCTCCTGCCACCGCATATAGAGACGGCGGGAGTAGTGGTGTGTGTCGCACCACCTAAAATATGAAGCATATAACATCTACACAACATTTGTCATCGCCGACTGGCGTTATCATACCCAAATCATATACTATCACTTCGGAGGTATCCAGAAGGGAGAGGAAAATGTGATGCGTAGTAAGAAACGAGGTTAGGTATTCCCTATCCACTCGAGCAAAATGAGAGCCACGCCGGGCCGAACCTAATTACATGCAGATGCCTGATACAGAGGATGCTACCCTTCCAAAACAAAAAAAAAACTAGTTGGTCCTGAAACCAAGCCCTCCCTTATGTATACATGCGTATGGTCCATCAGAATGTACAAAAAGTCCCTCCCTCTTCACGACAGCTCTTTCAACACCCTTCCTACACTCGTCCCACAGCCCTCGACTCATAACCCAGTGGCACCTCGACGTCCTCTTCGCTGCTACTCGTAGTGTCGCTCACGCGGTCCAGCAGACGATCGATTACGCGCTCCTTGCTCTCGTCTAGACGGGTGCCGGCATCTCTGCTACCAGTAGCGTACTCGAGCTTCTCAAATCCGACGCGCCGCCCGCGGCGCGGGTCTTGCACGCGGAACTCGGCGCGAAGCGGGCTCCGCTGAGGACTGCCGAGGAGTGGGTTGCTGGGTCGCGGAGCGGTTCCGAAGGGGGCGTGGTGGCCAGAGTTACCGGGACTGCTCATGAAGAGGAGAGTCTCAATGGCGTCTTGCTCCTGGATAGTCTTCTGAGATGGGGTCGTGTGAACACGCTTGTCTCTCATATCCGATTGCGTGGGTGTCCGAG
This sequence comes from Oidiodendron maius Zn, assembly GCA_000827325.1. Lineage (NCBI taxonomy): Eukaryota > Fungi > Ascomycota > Leotiomycetes > Myxotrichaceae > Oidiodendron > Oidiodendron maius. The sequence continues at coordinate 3,099,319 of KN832871.1, read as the reverse complement.
GCGTGGATATGGAGGTGGGGTTTGAGTTGTGGGTGGGGATTGAGGGCGGTTTGGAGAATTTGGGGGCATGTGAGCGGCGGGAGCTGGTGCTGGGTCGGATATCTGCTGGAGGGGCAAGGGAGGCCTTTGGAATTGGTGGTGAGACAGCGTTCTGGCGGTTAGAGGGGCCAGTCGTGGGATGCTCACGCCAGAAGGATTCGTACGTCCTGGAGGCGGACTCGGTCCTGGAAAAGAGGTCGAAGTCCGCTCCGATTGGGTTGGGGGCCGAATTATTCGACTGCCTCTGCATGGCAATCATGGTTGCTCGTGGTGATGCGGCGACGTTGAGCCGGCCATGCAGTGTCGACGTCGACGAGGCCGGAGATCCTGTTAGAGATGCCAGGGACTCCACCTCGTCAATCGTATTCGATTGCCAGCCATTGTTAACCTTGACCATCGCATATGATAGACGTGTCCGTAGTTCTGACGACAGCTGGGAAGATGTTAGCAATGCACATATGCAAAATGACGAAATTGAATGCTCTACCTCTCCAATCCTACTAGTCGCAGACGATACATTACTGACGGCGCTGGTGGTCCTCGAATGGCCGCGATTGCGAGGCCCGTTGGGGTTGGGCGGGGAAGGCGGCTTCACTTGTCCATCGGCCGTTCTCTTCTGGCCCGCGGTGGACGGCACGGTAAGGACTGTTCGTGGGGCATGGTTCTCGGGGAGATGATCCTGCACGGTAGCAGCCTGCGAGAGCTGCGACAGCTGAGAGATCGAGGCATCCTGACTGGTTCCTTGTGAGGAGGGGCCATCAGAAGACGAGGTCTGCGGCGTAGATATCGTGTCATGGCTGTCGGTGGTAGCCTGGGAGTTGTCGTTCGATGTCGTCTGCGGGGCTAGATTCGCGTTACCGCGGGACTCTTGGCTGTCTCCGGCGTCCGCGGCGATGCTTCTCACACTGGGCACTTGCTGGGAGGCCGTGAGCGCGCTGGTAAGGTCGTGGTCGATCGCATTATCCTCCATGCCAGTAGCCGTCGCGTATGGGCTTGAGCGCGGAGCTGCGTTGTCGCGAGGGCTCGTCATGCGGGTTGCCTGATCACCAAGCGCAATTGCCTTGGGGCAAGCGTATATAAGAAGGATCCCTTACGTTCCGACGCCGTCCAGCGTGGGTTGGGACACGGATATGTCTCGTATATGGACGTCGTGGAGAGTTTCGTCAGTCGAGAATGACTACGCGGCGGTGCCGAGAAGTATGCTGGTCGCGATGGTCGGGGCGAGAGGGCCACGCGTCCCTTGAGGGAGTCGAGTAAGAAGAGGACTCGGGTTGCCGGTATCCAGGGAGAGAGCAAAGCCAGCAGAGCAAAATAGGCGCGAAACGGATCGAAATCAATCCAATATCTAGGAATGGAGGTCGTGGCAGGTGATGGGGGTTGTGTGCACGTGATACCCCACCCTTTTCGTACGCGAAGTCACGGGAATGGTGAGCGAGATTTCCCGTCCGATGGCCAGCGGAGGTACCTGCATGAGTGTACCTCCATAGATGTACGTGGGATAGATATATTAAAAGTCTACATGGGTAGGAGACCCAAGCAGTGAGCCATAGAAAGAGAAGGAACCACGCAATACACATAATACATACATATATACATGACACGATGTAATTCGCTTATCTATTCCTCTATTATACGCTCTATCCCTGATATCAGATGCATGATCAAATGACGGCCGGTACCAAAACTCCATCTACCGATGCTCTTCGTACACAGCGAACAGTATAATATAATGAGAATCAATCTACCTCTCTAACTCCGCAGTAGTAAAAGGAATATGCCCATCTTTCTGCATCCGAGACCCCCCCCCCCCCCCTTTAACCCCCTCTGGCCAAACCTACTGCAACCGGTCAAAAACCTTGGTGCCAAACTTCCACACCTGGTCGACCACCAACCTGAGCTCTCCATGCTCCCCTTTCTCCTCGCTGAAGATGCACAGATCCGCGTCGGCGTCGTTATCCAGGCTGCCTTTCACGCCCGCCAGGCCCAGCATTCCGGCAGGCGTGGCAGTCACGGCCTTCAGAGCCTGTGGAATGGAAGCGCCGCTCCAGGCCAGGAAGTTATTCACACAGCCGATGAGGGCGATGGAGGATCCCGCAATCTTAGAGGAGTCAGCCTCGAGGACGAGGCGGGCCCCGATCTTGGTGATGCGTTCGCCGTTGGTCCAGTCGTAGGTGCCGTCGGGCAGGCCGACGAGGTGCATGGCATCGGTAACGAGGACGAAGCCGTCCGGGTGCGCGTTGAACGCGATCTTGACGGACGTCGGGTGAAGGTGGATGCCGTCAGCGATGATGCCGAAGGAGGGCCGTGGTTGCGACTCGGCCAGGCCCAGCACACCGAAGACGCCCGGGTTGCGGTGATGGAGAGGTCGCATGGCGTTGAAGAGGTGCGTTATCATGGTGCAGCCGCGCGAGACAGCGAGCGAGGCGTCCTCGTATGAGGCTTCGGTATGGCCCATCGAGAAGATGATGCCGCGAGAGGTAAGGGAGGGGATTAGCTTGCTCATGCTGCCCAGCTCAGGGGCGGCGGTGATCATCTTGATGCGCGGCGGGAGGAGGGAGCCGTCGAGAGGGTCCTCCCCAGGGTTGATATTCGAGGCACCGTAGCAGTCCTCGAGGTCGGAGAAGTCGCCGGCCGTGATGAGGTTCTCGACCTTATGAATACCATTCTTTGTCGGGTTGAGGAAGGGTCCCTCGACGTGCGCTCCGAGGGACTCGGCGCCGTCCTCTGCAACCCGCTGGCCTTTCGAAGGACCAAGGAAAGGGAGGACCTGGACCAGGGTGAGTATTCTCGCCACGCTCTCACCGAATGGGCCGACTTACGTGATGATAGACCTCCTTCTGCTCCGATGTGACGGTGGGCAAGTAGGATGTGACGCCCGTCTGCACCAGGGACTTGTTTACCTGCCGGAGGGACTTCTCATAGCTCATCCCGGGCTCCGGGAGCTGAGAGAAGTTGAAGCCGTAGGCGCCGTTCAGCTGGACGTCGATCATGCCTGGCGAGATGATGCGGCCGCCCAGATCGATGGTGGTGTCAGGGACGATATTCTCTCCGTAGAAGACCTCCTGGGAGCGCACGATCTTGCCGGAGCCGGAGCTCACCCACAGGTCCTGCTCGACCAACTCGGTGCCTCTCACCAGGCGGCAGTTGGTGAACTTGGTGATGCGCTCCCGCGCTGTGAGGATAGCGGACGGCATGATTCGGAGGCCGGCTGGTGGTTCACTCGAGCTGCTGGAGGATGGACTGGGCCGCATGAGCGTCGTCGCGCGGGCTGGGGATTTTTGACCTATATACCTGCGTTCACGCCGGCGGGACGCTGGCCCTAGCAGGCGGTTGATGGTGACGGTGCAGTATCATGGCAAGTTGCGGGATGGAGGTGGATGGCCGGTGATGTAACGTTGGATCTGGCAGCTGGGCGGATGGAGTCGAAATTCTTTCGCCGGATGCGGTGCCTGGCCACGGTGCGCGTCGCGGAGCCGGTAGCTGATGCAGCCCCAAATAAGGATGCCAGAGGGGCCTGACAGAGTCGATTTCACAGCAGTAGGGCGATTCTCTGTTCCAGCATTCTGCCGTACCCAAGATTTTGATGGTTCAGGTATGTGGAATCCCTGCATGCAAATCCGTTGCCCCGCATATCAATGATTATGTCATATATGATTCAGCATCCAGTGCAGATCCACCAATCGGCGGATACTGTATCAAAAGCCCCCGGCATTTGGGATGGACCATTTGGCCCAGTGCGGCGGTACCTGAGGAACAGCATCCTTCAACACGTAGCAGAAGGAACTACTAGGTTTACTCTTGTACATAGCTTCTCAATCCTGATCGTCTATTCCATTCATACATACACGTTTCCCATTCGCGTCTTCTATCGCGTCCGCTGCTAAGAGCATTTTTGGGTAGGCGTACTCGCTCGTAGCCCTGCCCCGTGCAATCTCTCCTCGTCTGCTCCCTTGATGGGTGAAACAAGCACTGGGGGAATATAACCGTTACCCTCATAGGACCAAAAATTCTCCCTGGCCCTTCCCGAATGCGCCGCCAATTCCTATGCGTGATGCTCCCACCGGCCTGCCCCTTCTTTCCTCTTGCTCCTAGTAATATGGTATTATTAAAATAGTATCTGCAAAAGCGCCAGCCGGTAAAATGGTAAAACCATCTCCCACGGCAGGTTTCGTAGCTTGTGCCCGTCATGAGGCGAGGTCAGGGTATGTTCGGAGATGTCGTGTGCTTGACAGGTTGTGTCGTTGAAGTACTGCTGTTCCAGGCCCATCCGTTGATGCGACATCTAGGCCGCCCGGATGCGAGTGGTCATTGTAGCTCGGTCTGGGCATGATGAGCTCGTAGCGTTGAAGCCTTCAATCATGATGATGAAGGTTTTCAATGGCCGCGATGATTTGGGTCCCGGGGTGGCAGGTGAGGTCGGGAGCCGCCCTCCCCTCTCGCGTTGACCCATTCTTGAGCGCCGCTCTGTCGCCCAGGTTGCTCGGCAGGGAGCTTCTGGTCCTCCGGTGTTGAAGGTCGGTTCCCGCTGACTACACCGGGTCTGAGGTTCGAGACCACAGACTGAGTAATTGATTCAACGACATATCTACGCAGCTCCCGATCCTCCCGGTTGTCTTCCTTCTCTAGGCGGAAGCGTTCATCCTTGGACATGTTGGAACGGCGCAAGTTGCGGATCTCGCGTGTGATGTAGAGCATCACCTCCTCGGGACATTTATTGCGCTCCAGAGCGTGCTCGGTCTTGCGCACATAGCGGCGGGTGACATCCGTGGCACCGTCAACGGAGAAGGCGATGCAGTACGACATCTTCTTGCCCCAGCCTTCCGTATACAATCGGGGATTGTCCCAAGCCTCCTCGCAGGCATCAACGTGCACCCATCGTTTCTGCATCTCGGAATAGACCTCGGTCCAGACGTGGTCCTCAGCATTCCATACCCATCGCACGCGCCCTCCCACGGCCCGGCACAGCATGCTGAAGACGTTGGCCCACTCGCCGCACCGGCCTCTCCGGGTCTGCAGTAGCCGCCACACGTCGCCGTATCGGGGAAACCGCTCATACGCTCCGCACTCGCTCGATGAGCATCGATAGAGCTCGACGCGGAGCGCGCCATACGCTGATTCTTCTGGGGTTGGAGGCGTCATGCCTTGGGCGATGGTAGGCGAGAGGCAGGCTTGACATGGAGGGTTGTTCACCCACGAAAAGAACAATCTCTTGAACCACCTATTTCGTATCAGCACAAATTCGCTAGGTTAATCATATAGAGGGTACTATACCTTAACAGTGCTCGGATGACGCAGTCTTGGTATCCCCACTCGGGCCGACGTCCGTCGCCCATGCTTTCGGCCTGGGCCTGCATAACCTGACTCTCCTCCTCGGCCTCGCTGTAGATGCGGTCGAGTGGGATGACCTGCAGGGCCTCATCGAGTAGGCCCGGGTTCTCGTACTTTGTCGGCGTGAGGGAGAGGGAGATAAGGAGGTTCCGGAACTTCTGTGACTGGGGATCGGCGGGCGGGGAGGGGAGCTTGGGGAGGTGTCGCAGCGATGCATATGAGGGTGGTGTTGCACCACTGCCGGAGGAGGATGGTCGATAGCCTGGAGATAGAGGGGGGTTGGAAAGTCGTAGGTTGGAGGAAGAAGCTCGTTGTCGCGGCGAGGGGGTGCGGTGCTCGCTGAGCTCATTCAGTCGTTTGGTGCGCAGGAGACCCTCGAACTGCACTCTCAAGTCCTTCGCCCATTGCTCGTCATACTGCTGCTGCTGCTGGTGGGTGGGCGCCCGTCCGCCTACGCGGTCGGCCATGGTGTCCTCGCGGCGTCAGACGCTCTCTGGCTGAGGCTTCGGGGTATCTGCCTGGAGGGTCTCGGGAGGTGGGTATATATATGTTTGATGTACGCAAAGATGTCGTCTATGTGTCGTCGATGTCTGGTGTCGTCAATGATGGCGCTCCCCACGTTCGTCGAAAAGGATTGAGGGGAGGAGGGAGGGAGTCAAGATGGTCGTCCTGATCAAAGCCCTCGCAGCACAGCCCGACTGCCGTCGCAACCCGCCACGATTCGCTTAGAGGATGCGTTGGTGATCGGAAGGCGCTCGTGTGATCGCGGGCACGCTGAAATCCTCGCCGGCGGTGATGAGGAGAAGACGCTGGACGGGCGACGGCGAGGAGGAAGAGATGAAAAAATCGTCGAAGACGGCGAAAGAGAAAGATGAGGGTACGAGGGAGGAAGAAGGAGGTTTGTTGCGTGCGAGGCGGAAGCCTAACGGAGTGTCGTGATTGGCGGGTTGGGCATGTGTCTGGGAGTCGTCGTCAGCTCCCACGCGTTGGGGCGGAAGACGACCAACAGGTGGTAATACGGGGTAAAAAAGGGGGCGGAAGATGATGCGCAGCGCAGTGGCCCTCTGGACGGACTGCGGTCCTCTGGACGATCGTCTCAGAAGGCGAGGAAGATAGATATCCAGGACGTGGCCGGCTTCAAAGGAGAGAAAGTCTCTTATGATGTACGTTCATTCTTTCGCACTCCCCTCCCCGTCCATTCTCGTCAGGCCAACGTCCCGGCTGACGGCTCCTCCGTCACTCCAAGTATGAGACGCGTACCATGTCCACCCTCAAGTATACGTAGGCCTCGGTGGGTATAAGCAGGCGTGATGCCAAAATACCTGACCCTCACAGCGACATATCTAATCTACCGCATCTACCTAGTTAGGGAGGTCCAGTCGAGCACTCACCGTCTGTCGGATTCATCAGCACCAGATCGGTGGATCTGGTGGGATGGCAACCTGCTGATTACCTAACACAATATTGCACGTGATCATGCCGGAGCCTCACCGTACTACTTAGTCATTTTGCCCAATCGGGTTGTCCGCCCGCGATCATCCATGAGGCTGACGTTGGTGTTAAACGACAAGGACGTAAAAGAACATACTGCTGATGGCTTGATGCTGATATGAACACCCTAAACCCCTCGATCCTCTAGAATCGTGGCCCCAACGACCTTCATCCAACCCCCCCCTAAGCTCGCCCTGCCATTCGCTTCTCCCTTCCTGCCCTATCGACATCATGGAGGCCCTGTGGCTGCGAGAGGGCATGCGGCTCGCACTGGAAGCGCCGGTCGACCCGGTTGCCGTTGACGATGAGGTCGGGTCGCCATACTACGGCGACCCGCGATATGAGGAGTTGATGGAGGAGGTGCGCTACTCGAGACGGTTGATCCTTACCTACCAGCTCGTCGTCTGGGGCGTCGTCCTACTCCTCGCTGCCGTGCGGTGGACACGGACGATCCTCCGGGAGAGGCGGCGAGCATCATTGAACATTCTCGAGACGGACGACGTATACAGTGGCGGCGCGCTGAAGGCAACCTCGATCGGCGGGCGCCCGTCCAACCAGGACACTGAGGAATCCTCCTCTTCTCGGAGCAGCACGCTGCATGATGCCCTGAGTGTCAGCGCCCCAGCAAAGGACGCCGACGAACGCACCCCGCTCCTCCCCCGCGACCCCAAATCCCAGCCCCGAAAATCTATCCTCGTCTACATTAAGGCAATTTTGATTTACCAGCCGCCACCAATCCCCTTCATCAATAAGACATTGCCGTCCAATGGCACGTCCCTCGTACTTTTAGCCTTCATCGGCTTAAATGCATTCTACACCTTCTTCCGAATCAGCTTCACCATCCCCGAGCTCTTTGTCCTCGCCGATCGATGCGGCCTCGTCTTTGTGGCCAACTTACCACTCCTATATCTCATCTCCGCCAAGAACCAGCCTCTTCGGTTGCTCACAGGGCACTCATACGAGTTCCTTAACATCTTCCACCGTCGTCTTGGCGAGCTTCTCGGCCTACAAGTAGCTATTCACGCTGTGGGCATGATCGTGGTCTGGTACACGGTGCTCGGTCCTTATGGATTGACACTGGGGCAATTCCTCTCACGGCGAGAGGTATCACTCGGCCTGACCGCGCTCGCGGCGTATCAGTTTATCTACCTGACGTCTCTAGGCAGCTTCCGCGAGAAGGCATATGAGGTATTCCTGGCCTCGCATGTAGTACTGCAAGCTGTGGGCCTATTCTTTCTCTACATACATACTCCAGGAAGCAGGGTATATGTCGGCATCGCTCTAGCCATCTTTGTCATAGACAGGTTGGTATACCGTATTTGGGTAAAGAGCACGACAGCCGAGGTGATTGCGAGTGTAATGGAGGATGGCCAGGCTGTCAAACTATCGGCTGAAATCCCTCTCGCGCCCGTCACTAGATTTTCCAGAGTATTCGGCAAATCTCTCACCTACGGCTGGAAGGCCGCCGATCATGCCCTCATCTGCATACCCTCTCTCGCCAGGAAATACATCTTCCAATCCCACCCGCTCGTCATCTCCTCCGCTGCACCATCCCCAGGCGCGAACGTCGCGCAGCTGGATTTCCTAATCAGAGTGAAAGAAGGTTTCTCCCTAGACCTGCTGAACAAAGTCAGGAAGCAAGATCGTCTTAGAGTACAGCTTGACGGGCCCTACGGCAGCTCCCTCACGCGCACTATGCTCAACGACTCAGACCTCGCGATCCTGGTCGCGGGCGGGAGTGGCATTGCCGTTGCGTGGCCTCTGCTGCAGTATGTTGTAGATCTGAATCGCTCGGACGAGGCATCTGGCGTACCGAGCTTCGCACTAAGGACTCGGAAAATTGCACTTGTGTGGGTGATGCGTAAGAGCGCTCATGTCTCGTGGGTCGGACAAGCAGCACTGGATGAGGTGGAGGGGAGCGGTGTGGATGTGGTTCTCCCTGTGGCGACGGATGATCAAGCAGAGCCGGACCTGGAGGCGGTTGTTGGGGATCTGGTGAAGCGATATGGCAGAGGGAAGAAGATTGGGATAGTGGCAAGCGGGCCAGAGACGTTGACGCGCAATGTGCGGAATGTGTGCGCGGCCATGGTGTGGCAGGGCAGGGATGTGAACGTGAGGATTGAGAAGAGCGGGTGGTAACGACATTTGGAATAGGATTTGAGGGACAGCGCGGCGTTGAAGGTATGGCTTTATATATGGGATGGGCGTTGTTGGATAGAGGGGACCGAAGAGCAGATGTGAAGGGCAGTTTGTACGAGATGTACGGTGACTTGAGGCCGGAGGCGCAAGTTAGATATCTGCCATTTCCCGTATAATATATACCCGCAACGAGACATAATCTGGCGGATGAGATAGTCCCATGAGACATGCATTATCCGAGACATGCATGGGGAAGTTCAGATAGTTTGTCTGCTGGTTAAGAATATATCTTCCTTAATCAGAATATAAAATCCTACATCCACCCCCTCCTCCACTAACGGCCGTCTCTCTCGCCCCCCCCCACTCTTCCTCAAGGGTCTCCTCTTATGGCTTTGCCTCCCAGCCAGCCGTCCTGCCAGTGGCCCTTCCCAATCCCCACCCGCTGGTTGGCTGGATTACACCGGCTTTGGAGGCGTGCCAATATCCGACCCGGAATCAGGCTACACCTGCGCATAGGGGAAGTCCTGAGGGCTCGCAGTGATCCCTAAAGGAAAGATTGAACGCGGCGAGAACACCAGTGCAGATTCTGTTTGTCAGGCGGCCCCGGAGGCGCAACGACTTGCACTTAGAGGTCTAGTCTACGGCACGATTTCTTTCTTTTGACCTGGGCCCTTGGTGGTGCTGGAAAAGGCATGATATAAGGAGGGCGTCACCCGCGCTACTCCTCCGAGAACGCTTCCCACAGACAAATACAAAACATCAGCGCACAAAGCACCCCACATTTCCTACCCATTGTGAGCAGAGAATATACCCCCAAGGACATACAGACCAGCGTAGAGAAGAATACACCCCCGCAGAACTCTATACACCGTGCTGCTTCCTCACTCAGTCGCCATGGCACCCCACGCAGACAGTTCCTCTGACCCCGCGGCCAGTGTTCTCAAGCCCACTGCACCGACCTTCCAGCCTGCTGCAGCCCTGGCCGAGTCCAGGTACCATGCGTCCTCAACCGCCTCGGCCATCAAGGCGGAGCATGAGTACGCCGCGCACAACTACCACCCTTTGCCCGTGGTGTTCGCGCGCGCAGAGGGATCCAGCGTGTGGGACCCCGAAGGAAATCACTATATCGACTGCCTTTCTGCGTACAGCGCCGTCAACCAGGGTCACTGCCACCCGGAGCTGGTGAAGGCGCTCTGCGAGCAGGCACAACGGCTCACGCTGTCTTCACGTGCCTTCCACAATGACGTCTTCCCAAAGTGGGCGGAGAAGGTGAGGCAGGTGTTTGGGTACGAGATGGTGCTGCCGATGAACACAGGTGCAGAAGCAGTGGAGACCGCGATCAAGATTGCGAGGAAGTGGGCGTACAAGGTGAAGGGGGTGCCCCAGAACAAGGCGCTGGTGTTTGCTGCCGCTGAAAATTTCCACGGACGGACGGTATGGCCCTGAGACCAGAAGAGGGAACAGAAATAGATGTGCTGATACTGACATTCCGACACAGATGACCGCGATATCGATGTCAACCGATCCTGAGTCGCGCGATAACTACGGCCCTTACGTCCCCAACGTCACCGCTATCAATCCCACCACCAACACACCTATCCGCTTTAACAACATTCCCGATCTCGAAGCCGCCCTGTCCGCGCACGGCAAGGAGACAGCAGCCTTCATCGTCGAGCCTATCCAAGGCGAGGCCGGCGTCGTGGTCCCTGCTGACGACTATCTCATGCAAGCGCACACCTTATGCAAGAAGCACAACGTCCTCCTCATCTGTGACGAGATCCAGACGGGCGTCGGGCGCACGGGCCGCATGCTCTGCTCGCAGTGGGCGGGGATAAAGCCCGACATGGTCACTCTGGGGAAGGCTATCTCCGGAGGGATGTACCCTGTGTCGTGCGTGCTGAGCTCGAAGGAGATCATGCTGACTATCGAGCCTGGGACACATGGGTCGACGTATGGCGGGAATCCGCTGGGCTGTGCGGTGTCGATCCGAGCGCTGGAGATCATGGAAGAGGAGCAGCTCACGGAACGCGCGGAGAAGTTGGGGCAGGTTTTGAGAAACGGGTTGGAGGAGATCAAGTCTACGTCTCCGATGATTAAGATTATTAGGGGGAAGGGGTTGTTGAATGCGATTGTGATTGATGAGTCGAAGACTGGAGGACATAGCGCCTGGGACTTGTGCTTACTGATGAAGAGCAAGGGATTATTGGTAAGTTTGACACATGCTGTACGTGGTTAGAGGCATCAAAATGGCTAATTTCTCTGGGACAGGCTAAACCAACACATGAGAACATCATCCGTCTCGCCCCTCCACTTGTTATCAGCGAGGATCAGATCCAGGATTCGCTCAGGATCATCAAGGCATCTATTCAGGAGCTGCCGGGCTTGAAGGGCAAGACCGAGAGCGATGTTATCCCGACCTCGGAGAAGGGTGTTCACTCTGGATTAGACGGTTGAGAAAGTTTTTCCTCCTTACTAGTCGACATCAGGCAGTGCGGGAGTTGAGAACAGGGAAGGGGGTAGCATGTGGAATATATTGTAGGTCGTGTTTGATACCAGACTGAACTTTTTGAGGAGTTGTGGGTGAATGAGGCGGAACCTGCAGGAAGGTGGCTGTATTGATGGGATGGGATGCTGGAACGACTATCTTACAGTGCTGGAACCATACATATATGGGCTGGGTAGATACCTTAAGTCGCTGCAGAGCTACTTCATATATTATACACGAGTTCTTCCAGGCATGACCCACCATGAGATACTTCTACATCAAGGAAGAACAGGTAGGAATTGCAACTGCTGTATTCAAGCGCCATACTCCTCTTTCCCTCAGGACTCTATCCGTCCTTATATAGCTACAATCCTTCTATACCATATGTCCAAAAAAAATACACCAGAATGATACACCCTTTTCGCCCTCTACTCCTGAAGATGCCACGCATGTATGCACAAATGCCAACTCTCAATTCAACAATCCTACCCAAGTCCAAATTCATGCCGCGAATTTTCTCGTTCCATCTCGCCTACGCCCATGCACCCACCAGCGCCATCAACGTCGCGCCGCTAATCACCGCTGCAAAGGCCTCCCACCTCCTCCGGCCCTTCAGAATGCCATAACTCTTATCACTCAAAAAGTCCTCCGCAAGCAACTGCACCAGTCCCGCAAACAGCAACAACCCGCTGGAAATCCCGTTCATGAAACCCACCATCAGCAGACCCGCCGCGGATTGGGGGTCGTACATCTTGTGCACGAGCAGCCCTATCGCTTGGCCTATGGGCGTGGTGGTCCCGTATGCGAGGACCATGAGCCAGGGGCGTAGGGAGCGAGGGGGGAAGGAGATAGCAGCGATGCGGGAGCCGAGGGCGAGGCCCTCGAAGGACTGGTGGAAGGCGATGGCGACGAGAAAGACGACGAAGGGAGGGCCAGTGGCGACGCTGACGGCCATGCCAATGAAGATGGAGTGGAAGAGGATGCCAGCTTCGAGAAGGAGGCATTGGAGGATCTGACGCTTCTGTTCTTCTTCCGCGGAGAGAACGACGAGTGGCGGAGTGATGCGGGGGCGGGGGATGAAGTCGTCGCCGGATGCGTGGGAGAAGGGCTCAGCGGTGGGGTCGAGTTCGTTGAGGTCGAAGTCGGAGCCGTCCTCTGAATTCTGGTATTGTTGTTCGTTATCTTGGGGGTGGCCGTTCGCAGTTGGAGTGGACACTGGAAGGGGCGAGACCCCTGCGACCAGACCCTCTGAAGCGTCCACATCGTCAAGGGCAATATGCTCAGGGGCGTAGTCCCTTCTTGATCTCCACGACCGTCTCTTGCCGTTTGACTGTGGCGGTACGGCGGCGGCGCCGTTGAGATGGGTTTCCTCATCGTCCCCGTCGAGCACCGCATCCCAGGTGTGCGAGTGCGAGTGCCCTGCGCCCCTCGTCGTCAGAAACATCTCGAGCGCAACCACCACCAGCGCTGAGAACATGGCAATTAAGCCGGCCAGGGGGCGGTAGTGCGAGCTAAAGAACCCGGGTAGGCATGGGTCGGTAAGGGAGACGAAAGCCGTCGGGAGGAGGTGGACGAATGCTGTCGCTATGAGAACACCGGTACCGAAATGCTGTGATATGAAGATGAATCTCCCTGCCACGGTATTGGCAGAGGCTCGCCGGGATATGAGGGGGAAGCCACATGCTATAAAAGTATCAGCTCCGAAGTGTGCCATTCCAAGAGTGGGTTATTCTCACCGAGAATGCTCAACCCTAGAATCAGGAAGAGGGCAAAGACATGCGCCGATGTATTGTATTGGCCTTTGACCCCCGATCCGCACTGCGGCTTGGCCGCTCCTTCATCCCTCCTTGCTAATTCGGCTCGCAAAACCTCTGTCGAGATGCTAGACCATGAGGGAGCTGTGCTGGGTAAGCCTGGGAATGCGCCGAGAAGGGGAATCTTAAGTACCTGAACTTCCGCTCAGCGCATCTCGGGGATGCATGGCTTTTGGTCTTCTGTCCCTGGCGTATATTATAATTCCAGAGGGAACCGTGCTCGCATTGTGCGACGGGTCTAGATCACGACGCCGTTATAGAGAGAATGATGAATGGAAATTTTAGAAGGAGACGTCGACGATGGGCGGTGGTCCAGCCGCATGTGCCGCGATTGCTAACTATTTTGGGCGCGGATGACCCTGCCACTAAGGCTGATGCAACACTACTAAATTCAGCCTAGAAACATATCTCGACCTAAAGGCCTAACGACGGATATGCTTTAGAACGAGGGCTTCTCTTATCCAGAGCTGGAGGCTGCACCAGAGGAATCTCGGGAATTACCTGAGACGGTGCTAACCCAACTTGAGATTATAGGAGACCCTTTCTTCCCTCTAGATCTCGCTCACGTCATATCTCGGCACTCAGTTACACATTTTTGGGGATAATCTACGTAACTACACACTGCTCTGCTTCCCTGCGCCTCCCGCCCACTATTTTGTTTTGTGGAACGACTTGACCTTCTCTATCTCATCGTAGCTGCCCAAGTATATCCCAGATCTGTCATGGATGCTCTCCGGAACAACCTCCATCATCCGCTGCATCTTGCTGTTGAGTGCCTGGCCACCGGCTAGAGACAAATCAGCTCTGCCTATATCTGTGGCAAGAAGGAGGGGGACTAACCATTTTCAAATACCATGGCCATCGGCGCACACTCGTACAGGATTCGGAGCTTGCCCTTGGGGCTTTTCTTATCTGCTGGATATGCGAAGATGCCCCCGTAGAGGAGCGTCCGGTACGCATCAGCAACCATGCTCCCGATATATCTGGAGCTGTAGGGCTTGCCGCTCTTCTCCTCAGGGTATTTTAAGGAATTGAAGTACGCCTTCGTCTCATCTTCCCAGTACAGGGAGTTCCCCTCGTTGACAGAGTAGATGGCCCGGCTCCTGGGAATCTTCATATCTGGGTGGGTCAGGATAAACTCTCCTAGAGCGTTGTCCATGGTGAACCCATTGACCGTCCCGTTCCTCATGGTAATGACCAGCTGGGCGGAGGCGCCGTACATGGTGAAGCCGGCAGCAATCAGCTCTGTGCCGGGCCTCAGCAGATCCTCCTTGGTACCTGTTGATCCTTCTGCCAGCTTGTGGATTCCGAAGATCGTACCGACGGACACGCCAGCGTCCAAATTGGAGGAGCCGTCGATAGGATCGCATGCGACGGCGTACCGAGCGCCCTTGTGCTCTGGGAAGAAGATTGCTTCCTCTTCCTCTTCAGAGACGAGCACAGCACACTTCCCCGAGGATCGCATTGCAGCTACGAAGAGGTCGTTGCCGATGACATCAAGCTTCTTCTGGTCATCTCCCGTGGTGTTGCTGGATCCCGCCAGGCCGGTGAGGTTGATGAGCGTGGCCCGACGGATGTAGTAGGCTATAGACTTGAAGGAGAATTGGAGGGCATGGCAGAGCAATCTAGCAAGTCAATCAGCAATTTCCCTGGCGCGTTTGAAGGTGGAGGATCAAACCCACGTGAAGTCTCCTGTAGCTTCGACGTGCTTCGCCTGCTCTTCCGTGAGGAATCTCGTGAGGGTGATGATATCCGTGTTGACCTGCTCAACCTGCACATTATTGCTATTCGTGGCCATGGTGTCGGTATGCCAGACAAGACATGCAAAGATGGGCGGTAATTGAGCGGAGGGAGGGGCAGATTTACATGAAGCCTGACCTCGGGTCTGCTCGGGTGATGATTAAGGAGCTTGCTGTGGCTTTGTAGCTAGCTTGTCAGAGCAGATGACGTCCAGCGCCTGTTCGAGGGAAATGAGAGGTGGAAAATATTCTCTTTACCAATGGGGTAACCGCAGGTAGATTTTGAGATTCTAAACCCCTCGTGACCCCTAGATTCTGCTAAACGCATTGTGCCGGCTTCTCAGCTGCTCCGTTCACCACCATCGTCATCATTGAAGGCGGATGGATTATCGTTATCGGCAAACTTGCCCCAGAAACCCGCGCGGAAAATATCGGGTTAAAGCACGTGATACTTCTCGGCATCTGCTACGTATACCGAGCCACTCAAGTGATCCGCTCCGTCTAATCGTGTTAGGTTTATTGCTATTGCCATGATTAAGGCTTCGCGCAGTTGGTATCTATCTATTTCACGGTAATCTTGGCAACCCCGTTTGACATGTTTCCAATCTCGTTCTCACACTTTGCCAATGCCGCTTTGAATATCTGCACAAACTTCCATACCTCGGTATAGGTGTTATACAGTGGCACCGGCGCTATTCGAATAACGTCTGGTTTTCTCTTGTCTGCAACTATGCCTGCCTCGTCCAGCATCTCCGATAGAGTGTCCAGGCGCCCGGGTTTGAGGAGGATGCTCAGTTGAGTTCCTCTCGAACCTGGATCGGATGGGGTGATAATGCGAAATGCGCGGGTGGCAGCTTCGGTCCCGGACAAAAGGAGATGCTCGAGGTAGCCGGTCAATCGAATTGTTTTCTTCTCGATTTCTAGCATAGAAGTCTCGTTGAAGACCGAGAGCGAGGCACACAAAGCCGAAAGATCCAGGGCCGAAGGGTTCGAGACCTGGTACCCACTTGCTCCTGGGCTGGGCTTGAATTCTGTGTCGAATTAATCCTCCCTTCAAAACGAGACAACGGGACGAATAGAAGGTAAGCACTCACTGTTATCCATATTAAATCGTCCTACTTTATCGCCACCATACCATCCGGTTAGACGATGTCTAAATATTGGTTTGTCACTTCCTTCACTGTAATCGACAGTGCCGTGCCTCTCGTGGATATAAAGTCCAGCAATGGCTCCTGGTCCAGCATTCATGTACTTGTACGTACACCATGCTGCAAAGTCCACATTCCAGTCATGGAGGTCCAGAGGCACGTTTCCAGCAGCGTGGGCGAGATCCCATCCCACTAGTAATCCCTTGGATTGGGCGTATGCGGTTATTTTTTGCATATCAAAGCGCTGCCCGGTATAGTATTGGAGACCTGGCATGAGGAACAGCGCTGTGGTGGTGGCGTGCTCATCAATGATGGAGAGTATCTTCTCTGTTGAGATCTCATATTCGCCTTCATCCGGGCCAATTAAGATCATGGCCTCCTTTGGGTCAAAGCCATGTCCTCGAATTTGAGACTCGATAGCGTAGTGATCACTGGGGAATGCCTTCCAATCGAGAAGAATCTTGTGCTTGGAAGCAGTTGGGAGATAGAAACTGGCCATTAAAAGATGAAGATTAGTCGTCAACGATCCCATGACGGCGACTTCAGTCTCTTGTGCTCCAACTATTGGAGCTGATAGCTTCGCTGTATGCTCTGCAAGAAGTTGCCACTGCGTCAGAGGAGATCCTTCGAGATCCCTAAAATGGCCATGAACGCCAACCGTAGACCATGCGTCCAACTGGGCCTGTACATACTTTGCCGTAGCACGAGGTTGGAGCCCAAGGGAGTTCCCACAGAAATAGATACTTGGCTCGTCAGAGATGTCTATATTACATTAGACGCCTGAAATAATAGCTCTGCGAGAACTGAGATGTACCTGGCTTCTCTAGCTTCTTCGTTTTGATATTCTCCTTCGATGGGATGATAAACTTATCTCTGAATGATCTCAGGTGATCTTCCTCATCAAGTGATCGCGCATACTGCTCTGCATCAGCCCCTGGTGGGAACGCGGGCTTTTCAAGCATTGTCATAAGAGTCCGAATGAGGGGCAGGGAGGGGCAATGAGGGGCAAAATGACCCCGAAATCTTCTTATGAACAAAGGAGGTCGCAGAGAAAATAGCCTATTCTCTCAAAAGCTTACGATAGCAGTGCTCTCAACTTGATATTAGTACAAATGACACGAGGGTTTTATCTTTCCTGCCACATCTATGCACATGGGGTTTTGCTTCTCTTGTACCTTCAATAACCTTGACTTACATAATTCATGCTTACTCTCGCCTCCGCCTCCGCCTCCGCTTCCGCCTCCGTAAAACTCAAATCGGAAGTTCTAAATTACGATATGTGTACAATGGTTATTAAGTGCTTCATAAACGTACACACTCACTCTTGGTGGCTATCAGGTGATTCTAGGTTGCTAAGTATCGGGCATCTGCGATATGAAAGTCACCAAGTGGGAAGACATCGCGAAAAGAAGGACTTGTATTCTATCTACTTGTATTCTGCAGTAATATTTTTTGACTGATTTCATTGTTTCCTGTTCTCCAAGCTACTCTCTTGCATTTTGATAATTGAAACGATCGTAAATCCCATCATATCATACGAATATCGCAATCGGAGCGCAGAAGTACTGTAACGAGTGTATCTCACACTTATCCAGAGAGCTTGGCAACCTAAGAATTTATCTGAGGAATTCCCGACCAACGGCAGCGTTAATACCACGGCGGGCAGCCTTGATGCGCTGGCCAAGCAGGACAGTGAAGTCGCTCTCGGTAGAGCTTAGGGTGGCGATGTCGTCAGGCTGGTTGTACTGGTTGCTGCAAGGGGTCGTCAAGCAGCCAGATACAGGAGTCTTAGACTGCGTTGGGTACATCATCATCACGCCGTCTGTAGCCTGGGGATTGACGATGGCCGAGACGTCGAAAAAGTTGGCTTTGCCATAGCCATTAAATCGGAACTCGGCCAAGATTCCAGGGACGTTTGGCTGTCCATCGTTATAGGAATAGGCATTGCCCGTCCAACCTTCTGGGAACTGCTGAGTGGCTTTGGAGTTGCCCTGGACAGTGATCTCGTCGATCGTTGGAGATCCCTCCGAAGGAGTGAAGACAACATGACGGGTGGTGCCGTCTTGGTTGACGAATTGTGCAGTGTTGTCGGCAGCTACCATGGATGCGAGTGCGGCGGTTGCAAGGAGGATGGTCTTTGAGAACTGCATGTTGAAAGAACTGCTGTGCAGACGTAAAAAAGACTGTACTGTAGGACACGTAGTTGGGTGAAGCGGTTAAAAGTTGAATGTATGTAAAGAGAGTCCGTAGCGATCGCAGATCGACGAGTGCTGAAGAGCAGAGGTTGAAAGATTGTTAAGAGATTGTGGTATAGAGAAGAAACCACTCCCTGGCCATGGTAGATGCAATATTTATACCTTTTTTCTTCTGCGGTTGAGGGCAGTGGCTATCGGAAGCATCTGGCAAACACCTGGTCGAGTGGACCATGGCTCAAGAGCCGACCGGCGGGGTGAGATAGAGTGGAACCGTGGAGCAACACGACTCCAGATAGGAGTAGAAGCTCTTGAGCGGGTTCCTGGGATGGATTTTCCAAACAGGCACGGACGCCGCTATCAGGTGCGGGTTAGGAGATGGGGGCGCATGTTCCTGGCGCTTGGTACTACCCCAACGGCACAGGGGCGGAAAGGGTTCCAGAAAGAGTAATTTGCCTCTCGACGGAACCGAGTTGTGTGAGGGGTGGCGTGAGTGTATATAGACCCGACTAGGTGCGTTCAAGGAAAAAGCTTGAGCAAGGGCGAAAGAATTGTGGGCCTGCAAACCAAAATTCTCAACGATAGCTTTTGCACTTCTATGGGCCATGCAAAGTTTGACGCCTTCGTATGTCTCATGGAGATAGGCATGCAGCACTAGAACACCTGATTGGTGTTGTTAACATATAGAAGCCCTGACTTCGTTTGGCAGGGGGCCTTGAAATGATAGTTTAACCGCATTTAGTACCTGGGTTGGTAACAATGATAGTTTCGCAGTGTAGACATAATCTCTATCAGCAGATATCTGTACATCAAGAGCTATGCGATAGAAATTAATTCTACTAACGCTTCCAGTTGGAGTTCATCTAAAATCAGATCGGGACCTTACCTATTATTCTCAGATGTCCCCGTGATCTGTGCTGCAGCAGGCTTTGAAAGTCGCATCGGAGCTAGAAGGCAACATACGAGCCTCTTGCAATAATTAGTTCCAGATCGGATTTCGAACGCTGGGATATCGTTGCGACAGTCTATGATCGCCAAGTAGAAGGGACACAACGGAACCCGCGAGAAATACCAGGCGAAAACGATAAATGCAGATATGGAAAGTTGAATGGCTCCTGAGTTTAGAAGCTTTGGCGAAGTACGCCTAGAGAGATCGAGAGAGGGTGGCAAAGCGAGAGCCAGAGTAGTCAAAAGGATTGTAATGCTAAGACACATCACGACCTCAAGCCGCAGGTGACGACTCATAATGGTCGCCTTCTTTAAACCGCAAAGAGTTTATCTATCCGTATATGGCGCTCCGTGAGATCTTCTTGGTGTGCCTCACACATCTACCTGCTTTATAATACGTGGAGGAAATTAGGACCATAGTTCTCAGTTGTGGTGGTACTCTCCTCTGGTCTCGGTCGACAACATCGCCCTGTTTGCGGCCCAACTGCATGTTATTACGGATCAGGAGGAAGCTCAGCGTGAAGGCCAGAAAGGTAGTAGAGAATATAAAAGCAGCACAGACGCTCTGACCCTTAATGAAGTGCGGCCCTTCATTTGTAGGGTAGATACGTGAGCTGAGCACTGAACCGCAAGGCTCAACGACGATGATAAGAACAAGACTGGTTCCACGGCGCATATCGCTCCTCTGGCGGTTAGGTGCGTGAACTGGAACTCGGGAAGTGGAGTGAACCTCACTCAGAGACCATGCGAGGATGTTTGGTATGGTAGAAAATACACCAGATGTTGCAAGGAACACGGCGAAGTAGCGCACACCGGCTGTGGTGGCTGTAGCCAAGACGATGGGCCGGTATAACCAACAAAGGAGATAGAAATGAGCATGAGACGGCGCTGTTGAGTCTTGTCGGCGATCCAGGTAGTGATCAGGGCGCAGAGGAAGGGGATAAAGTAAGGCGGGGTAGACAAGCCTTGGGTTTCGATACTGTTATATTCCCACGGTCAATGAAGGCCATCGTATCTGGCACATCCATCAGCTTAAGCTGGAGGAGGGGTTCAATGGGACAACATACACAGCACGAAGAAAGCGGCATCATATGGACATCTAGCTTCCAACGGAGGCGTGTATCATCAGAGGGGCTATACCCAACATTCGTCTTCGCAGGTCCCTTCTCAAGGACATGGCTGTCCGCGCCCATTGAGAAATAAATTGGAAGGGGGCCAAATGAAAGAGTGAGTGTAGGAGACTTCAAACGACGTGGACAAGGACGTGAGAGGATAGGAGATGAGGAAGCATGAACTTGAATGAGAGATAAGCCTCCTACATCTTACATACATACGTACAAACCTTACGGCAGTTCCTTTGGCTGCAAAAACTGGGATGATGGACGAGATGGGCAGATGCAGTGGTGATCCGGATGTTGCAAACCGGCATTTGGTTTAAGCGGCAGCGGCAGTCCGCATTACGCGAATGCCTCGGTGCCTCAGGCTTTAAATATTTTCTAACGGCCGGGATCAAGATCGATAAGTATCGCGGGGCAGAACCAAAAAAAAAGGGATAGAGGCCCAATCCTCTCACAACGCACCACGCAAAATCGAGCTCTCCACAGATTGGCTGATGGAGTCAACGGATATCTCGGCATCCCAAGATGCCGTCATCACAGCTCTCCAGAAAACTCTCACATCTGAATCCGAGCCCCTCGCCCGCCGCTTTCGCGCCTTGTTCTCCCTCAAACACCTTGCCTGCCAGGCTTCCATACCCGCCATCCATGCCATCGCTGCGGCCTTTACCTCACCCTCCGCACTGCTGAAGCACGAACTAGCATACTGCCTCGGACAGACACGAAATCCTGAAGCAGCGCTGTTCCTCCGAGCAGTATTGGACAATGTCGAGGAGGACTCGATGTGCAGGCACGAGGCCGCCGAGGCGCTGGGCGCACTTGGAGACTTGGGAAGCCTGGACATACTGAAGCGACTGAGGGATACAAAGGAGGAGGCGGAAGTGGTTCGAGAGACGTGCGAGATTGCAGTGGCTAGGATCGAGTGGGAGAATTCGGAAGCTGGAAAAACTGAGCAGCTGAAAAAGAGGTACGCAACTTGTATGCGAACAGGCTCGAGGGACATGCTAATTTATTGTTCAGTGATTTTACATCTATCGATCCAGCACCAACGAGCGAACAGTCTGCGACGGTGGAGAGTCTCGAGAGAGCGCTGCTTGACACAAAACTCCCATTATTCCTACGATACAGAGCCATGTTCGGGCTCCGAGATCTCGCATCGCCTCCCGATCTTCCCACAGCAGTCCCGGCCGTCGAGGCTTTGGCAAAGGGGTTGTCAGACTCGTCGGCGCTTTTTAGACACGAGATTGCGTTTGTCTTTGGGCAGTTGTCGCATCCGGCGTCCATTCCCGCTCTCACGGCCGCGCTAAGCGATCTATCAGAGCAGAGCATGGTCAGGCATGAAGCTGCAGAAGCTCTGGGAAGCCTGGGCGGCGAGGAGGGAGTCGAGGAGACTCTGAAGCAGTTTATAAACGACAAGGAGCAGGTGGTGCGTGAGAGCGTGATCGTGGCTCTGGACATGGCGGAGTTCGAGAAAGGCGGGGAGACGGAGTACGCATTAATCCCCGAGGCGGCGAGGGCGTAGGAGGGAGATATACTCGTAGAATGCTAGGTGCAGACCAGACTAATGAGATTCACTCTCTCCGGACACGAAAACACGTGATGGCACGAATCTGAACGTCCAGGTGCGGTCCTCGTACTCGTCCTCGTAAACCGGACGGCGGAGTGAGACAGGGCTTACTTCACGGCTGCAGAAGAAAGCGGTGAGCAGCTCCCCTCCAACCACCCCTCCACATCTCCTCGTCCATCTTCCACCTCCCAACTCCCTCAACTCCAAGCCCAATTGCAACTCTCAACCCGCACATCCATCACCAGCCATGGCCGACACCATCCTCTCGGCGGCTGCCAAGCACCCCAAGCCCGAAGACAAGTCCTTCAAGTATGGTACTGCCGGGTTTCGCATGAAGGCCAACCTCTTGGACAGTGTCGTCTTCCGTGTAGGCCTTGTCGCCGCTCTCCGCTCGCGCAAGCTCAGCGGCCAGACCATCGGCGTCATGATCACAGCCTCGCACAACCCGCCCGAAGACAATGGCGTCAAGCTCGTTGACCCCATGGGCGATATGCTCGAGGCATCCTGGGAAGGCTACACTACGATTTTGGCCAACGCCCCCGATGCTGAAGTTGAGGGTGTGTACCACAAGCTGGAGACGGAGCTGAATATCAACCCGGAGTCGCCGGCGAGGGTCATCTATGCTAGGGATACGAGACCGTCTGGACCAACGTTGGTAACTGCCTTGGTGGATGGGCTGAAGGCTGCACGAGCGGAGTATACCGATTACAAGCTGTTGACAACACCACAGCTGCACTACCTGACACGGTGTATCAACACGGAGGGAACGCCACAGAGCTACGGCGTGGTGAGCGAGAAGGGCTATTACGAGAAGCTTGGTGCCGCATTCGCAAGAGCTATAAAGGGGAAGAAGATTTCTGGTCCGGTCATTGTGGACTGTGCCAATGGTGTTGGAGGACCCAAGCTCACGGAGCTTTTGAAATACTTGCCAAAGGCATTGGAAGGTGGCATAGATATCAAAGTCGTTAACAATGACGTCCTGAGGCCTGAATCCTTGAACCACGAGGTAACTCCAGGCATTCTCTTCAAAGGCTTCAAAGGCTAACCGAATCTTCCAGTGCGGCGCAGATTTCGTGAAGACCAAGCAGAGAGCTCCGCCGTCGTCCAAAGCGGGGCCCAATGATCGCTGCTGCTCCCTCGATGGCGATGCCGACCGCCTGATCTACTACTTCACGGACCCCGAACATGGCTTCCGCCTCCTGGATGGAGACAGAATTGCCACCCTGGCCGCATCCTTCATCGGCGACCTCTCCAGGGAGGCTGGTCTTGCGGACGAGCTGAAGATTGGCGTCGTGCAAACCGCCTATGCAAACGGCGCATCAACGAAGTACATCGTGAATGGCCTCGGCCTTCCGGTAGTCTGCACACCTACCGGCGTCAAGCACCTGCACCACGCGGCCAAGAACTTTGACGTGGGCGTGTACTTCGAGGCCAATGGCCACGGCACTGTTGTCTTCTCGCCCCAAGCCCTGAAAGCCTTCAACACCAAGTCGCCGGAGTCTCCCGCCCAAGCGGGTGCTCTCGAGACCCTACGTGCCTTGACAGATCTGATTAACCAGACTGTCGGTGATGCGCTCTCCGACATGCTTCTAGTCGAGACGATCCTGGCGCACAAGTCCTGGACGCCCCGCGAGTGGGACCTGACGTACACAGATCTTCCGAACCGGCTGGTGCGCGTGGAGGTCACGGACCGGTACATGTACAAGACGACGGACGCGGAGCGCAAACTGGTCGAGCCTGCGGGTTTGCAGGAGCAGATCGATGGGCTGGTGAAGAAGTTCAAGGACGGCCGATCGTTTGCGCGGGCCAGTGGGACGGAGGATGCGCTGCGAGTGTACGCGGAGGCGGCGACGAGAGCCGAGGCAGACGATTTGGCTAGTAAGGTCGCTGCTCTGTGCAAGCAGTATTGAGAAATAAAGCAGGATGAAATTAGGCAGACACGATATTGGATAGGGCATGGCACCAGTTTAAGGGGGGAACACGGCAATACCTCTTGGAAGGACAGGTGAGCCCCGTGGGGCTTCTCAAATGGGCTAAAATGGATGCTGGGTGCTATCCAAAAATAGATAGACTTATAGCAGACCCTGTGTGTGGGGTATGAAATTTGCATTGTAGCTTTTCTGCTTAAATAAACTCACCGCCGATATTACTTTCTGTGTCCGCTATCATAGGTGGCAGCACAGTACAGTAGGTGGTTTGTCCTTTGCTGAATACTCGAACCAGAGTCTATTAGAACTGAACTTTGTTATGTACGATAGGGAGGCGACGTGTAAGACAGCAGATAGTCACGCTCATGATCAGGGGATATAAGATATAAAGGCGTACTGAGCCAAAACTTGGAGCCCAGTAATGCTGCCGTCTTCAAACTATTCATGTCCTAAGTACAGACAGGCACGAGCATTAAATATCTTGTCAGGCCCAATAAACACTCCCAGTATACCTCAAGAGAAGCCAGATCCAGATTAAAGCCTTCGGTGGAACAAGTGTATATTTGCCAAACCTCGGCGTTCGCCCTAAGAGGACGCCCACCGTGTCTGAAAAAAAAAATTTATCAACACAATTGTCTCTAGACACCTAGAAAACCACACACATGGATAGAATAAGTTCCTTGTGCTCCGTGGGAACACTCTCCAAGTACGAGGCAAAGCAATTACAAAGATGGATCCGACACCGCACCCGCGTAGCCGATTCGTAAGATATAGAACCCTAGAACATAGCAAGAACACCGTGATGCAACCCAGACATCGCCCCGCTCCTCACTCCACTTCCCATCGCTTCTCCCGTCATGAAGTACCGAGCCTGAGAAAGTATCGTCCTTCGTGACATGCAGGATCGGCGGGAGAAGGTGAAGCATTTACAGCAGGAAGGCGGCGAGGCCGAGGAGGCCAGCAAGGCCAGCGCCAGAGGCGGCCATGGCCTTGTTGGCACCACCGGTGATGGCAGATGGGGTGGAGGTGCCGACGGGGCCGCTGCCAGTGCCAGTTGGGTAGACCGTGGAGACGGGGTAGGTGGCCCCTGCGACGGTGGTGTTGGCATAGGCCGGGGCGGAGGTTGGGGCAGCGCTGTGAAGACTAGGTTAGATATTGCGTCTTTCTGTGACATAGGCAAGGACATACCAGGTGGTGCAGGCCACGGAGCTGGTGGTGTAGACTGGCTTGCTGACGGTGCAAGGGCAGTTGGTGATGGTCAGCGTGGTAGCCTATAGAATAACCATGTTAGTTCGCTCTCTCATGATCAGGGACTTGAGAAGCGGTCAAGCGTCGAAATCGATGGCCGCGATGGCCGTCGCTCGTTCACCTGCCCGCCCCATCATCTCCCGCGCGTGCTCGGAGTCCTTACCTCGGTGATGGTGTAGGTCTGGCCGTTGTAGGTAAGTTGGGTGGCCTCTGGGCAGTAGGTGGTGTACGCGGTGACGACCTCGGTGGTGTAGCTCACGTTGCTGTAGCCATAGCCATAGGAGGCCGAGGCGGTGGCAGCCAGGGCGAGGACGGAAACAGCCTTGAATTGCATATTGACGGGCGGATGAATTTGCTGAGTATTACTTTACGTTTGTAAGTGGAGCAAAAGCGTGGGAATTCTGGCGTGGAATGGATGCAGAGCGGGCACGACGGGATGTTGGGTGAACGAGTGTAAAAGACTAAAGAGCCTAGATGTGATGGTCCAAGAGAGTGTGGGTGAAGAAAGAAGAGGAAAGAACGAGTGAAGGGGAGGGAGAGCCAAAGTTCTTAACGGGGGGGGAGATGGAAGCGACGGGGGCGACGGGGGACGGTTTACGGAAGACCAGGAGAGTTCCTGTTGCTCTCACACGAGCGTCCAGTCCCGTCCAGCCGCCGCGCGACGCCTGAAATACGGGCGGGGCCACATCGGGCCTAGGGCTGTTCGCCGCGGCCTAAAGCGACGTGCTGATTGGTAAGACCGGACGGCGTCCCTGGAGCTAGGCCGGGTTGGGCCAAGGGCGTCATGTAATCTGTCAGGTACCCTTTTGGTGCTTTTTACGGGGGCGCTGAGCGGAGCGACGCGCAGAATACACATAATACGCAGAGCACCCGCATCGCGCTGCTATAATACGCGTATAAATGGCTGTATTCCGTCGCCTTTCGTGGCCTCCGCTGCCACCAACATGTCACAGGGATACGGTA
Source organism: Oidiodendron maius Zn (assembly GCA_000827325.1). NCBI lineage: Eukaryota > Fungi > Ascomycota > Leotiomycetes > Myxotrichaceae > Oidiodendron > Oidiodendron maius. Next base: position 3,073,175 of record KN832871.1, on the reverse strand, counting down.
AAATGAAGCTCGAGGCCTTCTTACTGCTCCTTCAGGCATGTGTCACGGATCGATAAGTAACGACCACCACGCTCCCGCGTCGTCCTGTGCGACCTCGTATGCAATAACTTACAGTATTAGGCCAGGGCGCCGTGGACCATGGGGTGTTGGTTGGATCCAAAGCAAAGGTGGGCTGGGCGTTGGAAGGCGTGTTGTCATCCCAATGGCTGCGTGTGGATTTCCGCTGCTCATCGAGTCTAGAGCCCAGGGCCAGTCGCGGGCCATCGCATCCCAGATACGAGAGCCTACGAGGAAACCGGTTTTAGGAGAGCTTGTTGGGGTTCTTCCAATTCCTTGACGCCACGCGCTGTGCCATTTCCGAGCACAAAATTTTGCCAGCCGGGTGGCGAAATGCCAAGGAGGTGCACAGTACCACGGTCATTTGCGTCCTACTATCATGATACGAACGTGCAACATGAGTAATCTACTGAACTGCTAGCACAAGGAGTCTTTGAGGATGCCCAGATTTCAATAGTCTCGGCATCCTTGTCCGCATTGATAACATGCTGCCAAAAATACGAACCTCGAATGCTATGCGATCGTGCTGTTTCCACCCTCATTTCGCTTCGATGTTCTAGATCGCCTAGAGAATGGCTATAATATGGGGTCACTGTGCTTGTCGCGTGTGCACGTACCTGCGTAAAACTTCTCATGTTATTACCACGTGGTTCATAATATGACTACGCCCTGCCTTATTAGTGATTGTAATTTGTCGCTATGCGCTGCTCATGCAACTCCTGAGGACTGATAGTGCGAACTTTAATTGAAGAGCGTGCCTATGGAGCCTGTAGAAAGAGGAACAAGCACTAGCCCTTCTACCACGAGATTTGGACGAGAGTACTCGGATTCATGATCTATAGGTCGTGAATATCACGGTTGGTGAAGCCAAGTAGCATAGGACAGCAGGAAATGAGTTCTTATGAGTGTGTTTTATTATTCGCAAACGGCCCATCGCGGCTGCGGCTCCGCATCGCGCTTAAAAAACATCTCTGCGCATCATCTTCGCGATCCATTAACCAGTACGAAATGCGCCTCATTCCTGTGTACTGATCTTAAGCGTGACACTGCGATCCGTTATCATGTCTTCAACCCCTATGGCTGTGGACTCCCCCGTCGGGTCGTCTAATGGATTTGGTCTGAGCCAGAAGCCCAATGGCATGGTCAACACGCCACTCGCAACTGCCAAGCTCACTGAGATGATGCCTCTGTATAGGCCGACGAAGGTAGGACTATCTTCTCATATTTCAGGCCAGTAGCCAGCTGACATCGCTTTGAAAGCTCTTTCGTCGCGAGCCATCAGCTGCGGCTCTCGGCAAGGCTTCGTCTCTTCAAAATTCCATTCTGTCCATCAACTTTGACGATCTTGGAGGCCTGCTCCTTACCTCTGAGAGCGACAATAGTATGCAAATATACAATGTCGTTGAAGGCAAGCACGAGAAAACACACCTCAGCCAGAAATATGGATGTAATCACGCCATGTTTGCACATGCCAAGGGCTGCATCATCCATTCTAGTACCAAAATTAATAGTATGCATCATCCACATATGCCCTCGCTCGGTGTGCTAAATTTGTCAGATACAATAAGATACCTCTCCACACATGATAACTCTTACTTGCGATATTTCGAAGGCCATGACAACACAGTCACGTGCCTTTCCTTGCATCCGGGTCAGGATCACTTCCTCTCCTGTAGTGAAGACAACACCGTCCGGATATGGGATGTATCAACCAAGAATGCTTGCGGCAAGCTCCTCCTGAATGGCGCCTACCTCTCAGCCTGGGACCCATCCGGAAACGTCTTTGCCGTGGCTTCGCCCACCGCCCAATCAATCCTGCTCTACGACTTCCGAAATTATGACAAAGAACCCTTCTCTACGTTCGACATCTTGCCCTACATGGAACCTGCCCTCAAAGGCTGGAATAAGCTAGAATTCTCCAACGACGGGAAGAACCTTCTGCTCGGAACTACCGGCCGCAGCCATTTCCTACTTGATGCCTTTGATGGAAGTCTGAAAGCGCAACTACGACGCGAGTCGAGAGGCGGTGCCAGACGACTCGCTCCGGGCGAGCACAACCCCGAAGGTGTCGACACGAGCTCCAGCGATTTCCGCCAGCAGAGCACTGGCGACTGTTGCTTTTCTCCGGACGGCCGGTACGTGATTAGCGGGTCTAGGTGGGAGAACGTGCTGGTTTGGGATACTTTGTCTGCGACGCAGGAAAAGAATCTCACGCCATGTCATGAGTTGGAGTATAAGGGTGACTCTGCTATTATTGCCTTCAATCCGAGATGGAATTTCTTTGCGACTGGCGATAAGGAGGTGGTGTTCTGGGTGCCGGATCTGAATCTGAAGAGCTCATGAGCAGCCCTTTACCTTACGCATATGGAGTTTTGCGAAATATCCAACCTAAATTAGCAAATGGGGCGTTACGGGATAAATTGATGCTGGGAACCGAAAATCGGAGGCGCCCTGGAAGGACGAAAGCACCATGCTCTGTCCCCACGTAAAGTTACAAACATTGAGATATTAGTCGACAACACTTCGTACAGTCACGATGTAGACAAAATACAGTAGCAACCTGATTCCTCTTTGAGAATAACTTGAATATCTATTTCGACAGCCTCTTCCTCTACATAATGAAACTTCTCGATGTAGGGTCCTTCGGCTTGTAGCCACGTGATGGCCGGAACCGAGTGTGCATTCGGACGGAAGGCTGCGATTGCCGGATAACCACCCCACACTGGGGAAGCTTCCCGAGGCTACGCAGCTGTATTTAAGCTCCTCACGGGAGCTTTCCTGATCGGTTTTCTTTTCCAATTTCTAACGGTGAGGCATGTTGATCTACTCTCCTCCAAGGCCGGCTGTTGCTCTACTTATTTGTTGACCTCAGCAATTTCACACCATTTGCTTGAACCCTTGGAGTAGACGTCTACCTGCAAACGAATCCTATTCTGCTGACGGCTCGCGTTGTACATATCTTGCTTCGCCACGCTCTGGAGAATCTGAGAAATTGTACGACAGACGTTGATGTAGATGCTGGAATAAATAATATTTCCTGCCAATACTCTGCCAGGTAAGGTGCTATTGACTGCCTGGATGGAAACATTCACTCACCATCTTTCAGAACATACGTCATGTCTTCCCATCCTCAAGATGAAGTCCAACATCACTCCCTCAACGATCCGGAATCATTCTGGGCTCAGCAAGCCTCCCACCTGCACTGGCATAAGAAACCCAGCAAGGCCCTCTTAAGAACAACAAAAACATTGCTGTCTGGCAAAACTCACGACCACTGGGAATGGTTTCCGGACGGCGAGATCTCGACATGCTACAATTGCGTGGATAGGCATGTATTGGCCGGGCGCGGCGACCACACTGCACTTATATGGGATTCTCCGGTTACAAACACGAAGGAGAAATACACATACAGGCAATTACTGAATGAGGTAGAGACATTTGCAGGAGTTTTGAGGCAGGAAGGTGTCAAGAAGGGAGATGTGGTTCTCATCTACAGTAAATTAGACTACCCTTTACCGAAATCATCTCGAGTTATGTTGACGCTTTAAGTGCCCATGGTGCCAGCAGCTCTCATCGGCACGCTCGCCGTCTCACGGCTCGGCGCGATTCACGCTGTAGTATTTGGCGGGTTTGCTGCGGCATCGCTGGCGCAGCGGATTGATGCTTCGAAGCCCGTCGCCATACTGACTGCGTCATGCGGCATTGATGGCACTAAACCACCCATGCCGTATAAACCCTTCGTGGAGGAAGCTATTCGCCTCTCGTCTCATAAGCCGGAGAAGACTATCATCTGGCAGCGTAATGAATTGCGCTGGAACAAGGTCAATAGATTGGAGGGGCAGAGAAACTGGCAACATATGGCCTCTAGTGCCGCCAAGAGAGGAGTGAGAGCCGATTGCGTGCCAGTTAAATCAAGCGATGGAGTTTATATCATATACACATCCGGAACTACCGGCCTGCCCAAAGGGGTTCTGCGAGAAGCTGGTGGCCACGCTGTTGGCCTACATTTATCAATCAGCTATTTATTTGGCATCCATGGGCCTGGAGATGTCATGTTCTGTGCCTCAGATATTGGCTGGGTCGTTGGCCATTCATATATCCTTTACGCGCCTCTCCTGACAGGAGCCACTACTATCCAGTTCGAAGGAAAACCGGTCGGCACGCCAAATGCAGGAACATTTTGGCGCATTGTCGAGGAGTACAAAGCCAACGCCTTGTTCACAGCCCCTACCGCATTGAGAGCAATTCGTCGAGATGATCCCGAGAACAAGATGCTGAAGCAAGTAGGCGAGCGTGGGGGACTGAAGACCTTGAAGGCTCTCTTCTTAGCAGGGGAACGATCAGAACCAAGTATTATCACTATGTATCAAGAACTCCTGGGAAAGTATGCTGCGAACGAAGCTCAGGTCATCGACAATTGGTGGTCTTCCGAGTCGGGATCTCCGATATCTGGGATTGCCCTGACCCCTCACGCTGGGAAAGATCGCAAGACAGTGGTCAAGAACGTCAAAACCCTGGACACCAAGCCAGGAAGTGCAGGTAAACCAATGCCAGGTTTCGATGTGCGAATAGTGGACGATTTTGGAAAGGAGGTAGAAATGGGCATCATGGGCAATATCGTGCTCGGCATGCCGTTAGCACCCACGGGTTTTCGAACCCTATGGCAGGACGATGAGAGATTTTATAAGGGATATTTGAAGCGATTTGATGGGAAATGGATAGATACGGGGGATGCGGGGATGATTGATCAGGATGGGTATGTCCATGTGATGTCCAGATCAGACGATATCATCAACGTGGCTGCACATAGATTGAGCACAGGTGGGTTCTATTCCAAAGTGTGTGGTCTCATAGTAATAACCCTCACAGGCTCGATTGAGCAGGCCATTTCTTCACACCCACATATCGCGGAATGCTGCGTGGTGGGCATCCCCGACGGTAAGGATGAATTACCTTGGTCTTCAACCTTTTCAGCTAAGCTAACAAACTACCACAGCCCTCAAAGGCCACATCCCTTTCGCATTTGTAACCCTCTCCACCCCAGAACACCCCACATCTGCAATACCTTCAGCAGAGCTCTTCAAAGAAGTCCAATCGCTCGTTCGTAACCAAATTGGCGCCATCGCTTCCCTCGGAGGCATGATCCAGGGCAAGAACATGATCCCCAAAACGCGCTCCGGGAAGACCCTGCGTAGGGTAATGCGAGAGCTGATTGAAAATGCCGTGCACGGCGAGTTTGATAAGCCCGTGCAGGTACCCGCAACGGTGGAAGATGTGAGCGTGGTGGAGGTGGCGCGGGAGAAGGTAAGAGAGTATTTTAAGGAGAAGGGTGGAGAGCTCCATAAAGCTACTGAGACGAGGGCAAAACTTTAGTTAGTTTACGCTATGACCGTGCAGAGAAGAACAATGTGGTGATTATATATATATGGATACGCGCTTGTCCTCGAGAAAAACTTTACTTACACTCCTCTGTTCAAATCCTGAGTTTCTAATGATTAGCGCAGTATTGAAGACTATTGGTTCTGGTAGCTGTCCAATGTTCATATTGAGTTGTTGTGGTGCGGTCTATCATGTCAGGCTTGGAGAATAGATAAGGACTGGTGTGCAAGATTACTTCAAGCAGTATTCAATCTATGCCGACTCCCACTTCTTATATGACGATGTAGTAGTTTGAATTGTTTATTATTTGCCTCTATTCAACTATACATTAAAAGTCGAGTTGGGTTGGGTGGAACTGAAAAGAACCGAGTCGTTTGTCTTGATATTCATATCTTACCCTTCAGCGTTCAAGCACAGGCCATTCAACTGTCATATTTTGTACCACCTGTAGTCTTGATATTCCTCGCACACCATTCATCACCTGGTATTATCAGCTCTAAATATCATGCGAATATCGTAGTTCCCGGATATGCCCCAACTCCAATGCATACACGCTTTTGCTCCAATGATTGCCCATCAAATTTCTATCCCAGTTGCTGATGTTAGAATATCAACTTCTTGCTCATCTCAGCACGCCACTTAGGCCCGAATTTCTTCATTGCCCATACCACGGTGAATGCGCTAATCCAGCTAATGATACCCAGTATGGTGAAGAGCCATCCATCTCCAATAGCCTCGATAAGGGGTTGCGCGATAACACCTCCGACGCAGCTAAAGATGTTTCTCACAAAATTGTTCACTGCCACTCCGCTGCTACTTCGCTTGGAAAGGAACTCGGTCAGCCTGTACAGGTGTCAGCAATTGTCGCTTCGTGCACAAATAAGATAGCGTATGGTAGACGCTTATGAAGGCTTACATGGTGGTAGCGGTCCCGAAGATGATCATGGACCCAAAGCCGAAAAAGAAGTTTGCCATCAACGGGACAATCCAGATAATCTCCTTCTCCGCCGTCCACCCAAACCATATCAGAGCGCCAGGGAAGATCGCTGCAGCCAACATAGCATTCTCCCTCATCCTATCTTCAGGTTGGAAGATGAGCTTCCCCGATTCATCGTATCGGCCTGCAGCTCGTGCCTCCCTGTGCATGATGGCGTCTGTCCATCGACCGCCAATGATAGAGGCAGCGACATAGCCAAGAGAGCCTGGTATATAGGTAAGGCCTACTATGACTACTTTGAAATTGTATGGTGGCTCCGAGAAAGTCTTTTGAATAGCTACATTGAGCATGTAGAGCGTTCCGAAAGTGATGCTGGCGAGGTACACAGTTGCGAAGACTGCGGGAAAGCGAAGATAGCCAATAACACTCAGCGGGTCAATTATACAGCGTTTGAATATGGCAGCAGCTTGTTTTGTGTTCCGTTGTATGGATTGCCTTGTTGACGTACGTGCTAGCTCAGACTGGCTAGTTGTCTTGCCATCAGTTGGCAGTTGTGGTTGCGCAACAGGAGTCCGCTTTGCAAGAGTCTCAGGAAGGCAAAATGTCAATACGATCAATAATATCCCTCCATATATGGCCTGAAACCATTGGGTGCTGCGCCAGCCCCAGACCTCTGACAACGCACCGCCTATAATTGGAGCTAATAGTGGGCCTAGGAGAGGACCGAGATAGAAGATTCCCATGGCACGGCCACGCTCTCTTGTTTCCCAGACATCAGCGATGGTACCAGCACCTACTGCTTGAACGGAGGCTGCCGCACCGCCTCCGAGGATTCGCATCACGATCAGCATAGCTATCGAGGTGGAGACGGCCGCTATGATATTCCACAGCAGGAACATAGCAAAGGAGACCAAGTATATGGTCCGGCGGCCAAGTGTCTCCGAGAAGGAAGACCACCAGAGCGGGAATATTGACATACTCAGCATATACATCGCCACTGACAGATTTGTGAGCGTTGCTGAAGTATTAAAGTCTTTGGAGACTTGACCAAGCGCGGCTATAGAGATATCAGCAAGAGAATCCTCGTTCCATGATCCCATGCTGGTCAAGTCTTGGCACTGGGCGCGAAGAACTCACGGAAGAATATGGCACTTCCCAAAGGAGCCGCTGCAGCTGCCAGTGCAACGATGAGGGTTATGAGCCATTTTGTACTATTCGCATAGTCATACGGCCGATCGACTTCCGGAATAATAGACAATCTTCCCAGCAGTCCTCTGCGCTTTGAGCGTGGGACTATAGACAGAGTGCGGGACTGCACTGATGCAGGCTTCGGATTTGAGCAGGGGCGAGCTTCTGGTTGGACAGGAACTGGTTCTATCGAATCTCCTGAAGAGTGAGAGTGGACTGATCCCTCATCGTCATCCTTCTTGTGAGACGCTCCATCTCGGGTAGTCGAGACTTCGGGGTGGAGAATAGGTCCGTCTACATCTTGAGAGACGTTCTGGCGGCTCTCCAGATCTGCCTTTTCTAGATCGGCTACCATTCTAGGGGTACGCCTCAGTGGGGAAGGGGTGATGCTGTCGGACAGGGGACCTTGCAGCTAGAGAAGCTCTTCAGGCATGCAAGCAACTTCAGGGCCGGCTGGGTAGAATGGTATTCTAAGTTAATTAGTGTATCTAGAGGACGCCGGAGCTTGGAAAAAGTTTGAAAGTGGCGTTAATGGTCTTCATTCTACCCATTACGAATGTGTGGAGGAGCCTCCCCACATATTATACGGATATAGCATCCCACTCCTGTCGGGGACCGTACAGGCATGGCTTCGGGCCCGCAGGAGCAGCCAGGCAGACCGGAAATCGGCACGCATGCCACTGTAGTTCCCTGGTACGAAGGAGCGTCGGGGGTGATTGGCGGCAAAAGTCACCAGCGCGATGCTGTACGGGCTGTATGGGGTGGCCCTGACTTTACAGTACCGTAGGGGGTATAAGCGAGGGGCCTCGGTTCCGACTCTCGGCTAACCATCGTACTGTACAGTAACAGGCGGTAAGAATCAAAGGTGAATGACCACGAGAGGGGCATGATTATCATTCTCACAATTGCTGTTCTCCTGCCTTGTTATTACCGTTACTATTTTAAATGGCCGCTGGACGCCGGCGGCGTGGGAGGGATCAAGAAGTGGCCTCTTCTTTGTCCTCTCGAATGATTTGAATCTGAAAGCGGTTTTATGGCAGATTGCATTGGCCAAGAGTAGTCCAAAGGGTAATCCTTAACCAGCAACTTGAATATGGTGGAAGGGAAGCCCGCGAAGACCAAGCCAATAACACTCCGCTTTCGTGGTCTCGCTGAGTCTTGCAAACTTCAACGTGGGTTCTCCCTCTAACAGCTCGGTCAAGTCGAGAGAAGGAGCGGACCCGACGGCGAGAAGTAGACACCATGACGATGTGTGGCGAAATGTTAGCACAAGCGTCATTACCTACATTATCAGCTGCCTGCCTATCCTAAGTGAGTCAAGTACATATAATTGCGAACAGATGGCAGTCGAGATGTCGTTGCAATAACATTCCACTCGACGCAGACAATTAATTGATTGAGGGTTAGCAGCACCAAGTAATTTACGTTTATACCTGTTTGTCGATATGCAAGTCTCAATATAAGAGATCGATGGTTATGTAGCATCGCAATGAGGGAACTGCAGGTAGTAGATCTGTATTGAAAAGTCAAATATTTGGCTAGGAGGATGTTTTCCATGGTGAGAGCTGTACTCCACGCTTCGTACACACATTAGCGATTGTGCTGTGCCGACCCAGAAGTATCACTACATATACTACGACGGGGAGAAGAGCCGGCCATGTAAAATATTACTTGAAGTAGCATTATCTGGAAGGGATTGGCAAGACAACTATATAAATACGCATGGAAGCGTAGCGTTCCCAGAGTCACGGTTCTAGCAGCCTTGCGAGGGGTAATTTGGTGGGGTGTTTGTCGATTGAGCAAACATTCGCCTCTTCCGAAATACTTCGGTCCAGGATTGGATTTATCCATGGTCACGACACAGCAGCAAAAGCCAGACCTCTGGTCCGAAAAGCCTTTCCCAACGGGTGGTAAGGACACTCATTTGGAGAAGGCTGAACTGACACCAATTTGGTCCTTCAAAGATGGAAGAGTCCCTAGAGGACATGCAAGCACGGCATCGTAGGGAGCTGAAGGATTTGCAGTCCCGCGTCACCCAGAAGAAGAAGAATGCAACGAAGAAGACTCGGAAGGGTGTGAATACCGAATGCGAGGAGCTGGAACAGCAATTGAAGGAAAGGCAGGAACAAGAACGAGCTGCACTTGGCGGAGAACCCACCAAGCCTGATGACACCCCAGCACGCGACGAACCTGAACCCGAAAAACCAAATGGAGTCGAAGAGATCACGGAATCTCTCGGAGAGACTTCTGTCTCAGTTATACCCTCAGATGAAGGCCAGCCGCGGAAACGCAATCGCCAGAAAGAACGGCTTGCCCGCCGCGCAGCAGAGCAGGAGGCCGCTGTTGTAGAAGCTCTTGAAGAGGCCGCAAACCAGCCAGATCAAAGAGCTGTAGAGATGGCGGCACTACAGAAGGAATTTAAAGCAGAGGGCCTGGTTGAGAAGGTGATTCGGCCAGACGGACACTGTCTCTTCTCTGCTGTGGCGGACCAGCTCTCTCGAGCCGGAATCCCTCTTGGAGCTGAGTCGGATGCAGAACTCAAGGAGGACGAGAGGTATAAATCAGTCAGGAGAGCTGCTGCCGGGTATATTGAGACGCATCCGGACGAATTTGTGGCTTGGCTGGACGAGCCACTGCCGGACTACGTCCACAAGATCAGGGATACGGCCGAATGGGGAGGGCATCTCGAGCTGCTGGCTATTTCCAAAACGTACAACGTCGAGATTTGCATTCTACAGAATGGCGGCTCGCAGACTATAGAACCGGGAACAATCGGGTCCTCGGGAATGGAGAAGATCTGGCTTGCGTATTACAGACATGGATTCGGCCTGGGTGAGCATTACAATTCCCTCCGAAAGGCCCGATGAGCCGGTCTGGGAGGTGAGATCTTTTTCGCTATTGGTTACGGTACTAGCTACTTTGGATGAGCCCATACACTGATCCAGTCTGTTACTTTCCCGTCCTCGCTATAACCGATCTCATGAGTCCTCTTCGGTTGAAAGTGCTCAATGCGGCGAAGGCCATTCTCGCTGGGCTCCCCGATCTCTGACTCTTTGAGTTCGCCATCCTCGGTATATGGTAGTTCTTTGCCAGGGCGAGGAAGATGGGCCATATATATCTTGGGAGGGAGGGCCCATGGCGGACCTCCCGTAGATGGCTCCTTATAGGTGGGGAACTCTAGGCATACAATCCGGCCCTCTGGAGCAAGAAGTTCCCTGAAACGATTTGACCAAGCAGGCCTCATCGATGGCGGCAGTGCGGACAAAAACTTTCTACATTAGAACTTGTACTTATACAGACAGAAACACATACCGTATAGTCATAAATGAGATCGAAATTCGGCTCCCCATCAACATCCTTCAGGAACTCGTTTTTAAAAAAGTCTCCAGACAACCACGTAACACTACCCTTTTGCACTCCATCCTTGGTCTTATAGATAACTTGCCCCTCAGAATCTTTCTCCGTCTGTCTCGCACCTTCCAGAGCCTTTTCCGACACGTCCAGTCCATAGGCGTCGTATCCCCACGAACTTAGCAGCAGAACATCATATCCCTTTCCGCATCCCGGTACCAGAGCCTTTATCCGGCCCTCCTTCTCAGGGAAGAGATCCCCGCGTTCAGAGAGCAAGTCCACCAGTGCTGGATTGGGGAATCCTCTATCCCAAGGGGCGAATCCTTCTCTCCATAGGTCATCCCACTTTGAAGGATTGGCTGCGAGGTCAGCACCAGCGAAGTGAGCTTTCAGCCGAGCCCGGGCATCAGTGGGTTGGTCTTTTGTGGTCGACATTGCCAAGGTTGCTTGAGAGGAGAGTATAAGATGGAAGGCGAACTGTCAAATGTACTGTAGATTCAAACTTGAAGTGTATCCTTCGGGTCGAAATGCCAGGCATAATTTGCACTTGCAAAATTCAGTGGACTTTTGATTTAATTTATACCGAGATCTTCTATAACGAACAGCGAAGTTTAATAATCATGATAGCCTATTTTCTTACAGATCGAATGGACGGATGGTTTTGTTAGTGAGACTCGGACAAACCTATTCCACCGTTCGACCCAGGCCCTTCTTTTTGAGTCTTACTTAAGCACAATGCGGCCTTGCTGGTGCTGGTTGCTCGACGTCACTCGCTTATGTTTTGAGCCTCGGCTTGCAACGACCGTGAGCTCGATGTAGCCGATATCATTGCGGAGTTTTGTATATTTCTTTCTTGGAATTTTTTGGTTCAAAAATTCTTTGCACTTTTAATTATGGACGCGGCTACACTTTTTGACGTCAAGGGCAAAGTCGTCCTCGTTACGGGCGGGGCAAAGGGAATTGGTCGCTCAATCTCTGAGGGGTTCGTCGCCAATGGCGCAAAGGTGTATATTTCCTCTCGAGATGCCAAAGCCTGCGAACAAGCCTGTAAGGAATTGAACGCTCTAGGTACGTCTCGCACATAGTGGATTCTCGTCCTTTTGTCAACGTCCAAAACTAAGGTGCTCTAGGCAAGGGCAGCGCCCACTACATCACTGCCGATTTCTACAAGCTCGAAGACTGTAAGCGTATGGTCGAGAACCTCAAGAATCTCGAGCCCAAGCTGCACATCCTGGTCAACAACTCTGGCTCTAACTGGGGCGCACCATACGCCGAGTTCCCCGAATCTGCCTGGACCCGCGTCCTGACGCTGAACCTCACCCGTGTGTTCACCATCACCCAGCTAGTGACGCCGTTGCTGGAGGCGGCGGCTACGCCGGGCGACCCTGCGCGCATCATCAATATCGGGTCCGTGGATGGCTTGCGCGTCCCAAGCCTCGAGACCTTTAGCTACAGCGCGAGTAAGGCGGGCCTGCATCAGTTGAGTAGGGTGCTGGCGAATCACCTGGGCCAGAGGAATATTACTTCGAATGCGCTTGCGTGCGGACCGTTCCAGAGCAAGATGATGGCAGCTACACTGAAGGACTTCGGGGAGGTGATTGTGGCGGGAATTCCCCTGGCGAGGATCGGCACTCCTCAGGATATCGCGGGAGCCTGCTTGTTTTTGTCTAGCAAGGCGGGGTCATATGTAAACGGAGCAACCATAGCGTTGGATGGTGGCTCACTTGTCATGTCGAAGATGTAAGGTATATATAGAATACATATTGTGTATATTTTTGCGCATCTACTACTAAGGCAGGGACAGTGGGAATCTCACTAATTGGATGACGAAGTGTTTGGCGTAGTTACTTCCGCCGTTTACCCGCGCTTGGTTGAATTTCTTCACTTTGACCTGCTCCAGAGATGAAAAATGAGCCCGAGGGATGATGCACCAGACAATTCGTTAGCCAAGAACTGAAATCCTGGTTCAGATCAACTCTGGCTAGAGCGCATGTGCAACAATCACTCGAATAAGAGGCATCCTCTCTTGAAATTCACCCATCATATTGGGGAAGGCGATGCCCTAAACTCCTCATATTATGGAGGACGTGCTCTAGCCTTGCTGGTGAAGCAGCAGGTTGTGAACAATAAGCACTCAATTGTTTACATGTTGAAAAGCCGAATACAAATCCATGCTCATCCCCATCCCCCTACGAGCTTGACTCCCATGGCAGGGCAAATGTTCCAACCCATGTTTCAACCTCGGATCTCAGTTGCACAATTTCACTCTCATTCTCGCCCTCACCAAGGTACTCGATGAAAGCCTTGACACTCCCGGGGTTCTTTCTGCCCTTGGCCTCTGCGTCCTCTCTGGCAGCCTTGTCGAGTCTCTGCGTGATGGTCACTGCTCTGTTCACAATATCTGCCACTCTCACAAAATCATCGGCTTGGAAGCCTCGAGTGGTCATGGCTGGAGTTCCCATTCTCAGTCCACCAGGCTTGAGCGCTGACTTGTCTCCAGGCACAGTATTCTTGTTGCTAGCAACACCCACTAACTCCAATACTCTCTCGACCCTAGCGCCATCTACACCTTGGGGTTTGAGGTCCACCAGAACAAGATGGTTATCAGTTCCTCCAGATACTATGGTGTAGCCCAGACCGCCCTTGTCCTTCGGGTCACCCAAACGTTTGGCAAAAGCCTGGGCGTTGATTAACACGGCTTCTTGGTATGCCTTGAATTCATTAGTTTGTGCTTGCTTGAGAGCCACTGACAGTGCTGTAATCGTATGATTGTGAGGTCCACCCTGATGACCAGGGAAAACTGATGCGTTGATTGGATCTTCAAGGTTCCACATCTCTTCCGCCTTTGTTTGAGGGTTGATTCTTCTAACGCCTTTCCTGAAGAAGATCATAGCACCACGGGGGCCACGAAGAGACTTGTGGGTAGTCGTGGTGACGACATCAGCATAGTCAAAAGGGGTTGGGATAACCTTGGCAGCGACAAGGCCTGAGATGTGTGCCATGTCTGCCAAGAGATACGCTCCGACCTTATCAGCGATTTCCCGCATCCGTTTATAGTCAATTAGTCTGCTGTAAGCAGAAGTGCCTGCGATAATGAGTTTTGGTCGATACAGACTAGCCAGGTTTTCCAATTTGTTGTAATCGATGAGACCAGTTGATTCGTCTAGACGATACGGCAACGTCTCAAAGTACTTAGAGATGGCTGATATCTTTTTGGTAGGTGTTTGGTAGCCGTGTGATAGGTGGCCTCCATGAGGTAAATCCAATCCCATTATTCGGTCATGCGTATTTAAGAGGGCGGAATATGCATAGAGGTTGGCTGGGGATCCGGACAAAGCTGTTGTCTATCAGTGGCGCCCTGCTAGGAATCTGGGAACATCATACGCTGCACATTGACGCCCCATTCTGTGTCCTTTAATCCAAAGGCCTGTAAAGCCCGAGCTTGACACAATCTCTCTGATTCATCAATGAACTCATTTCCACCATAATATCTTGCTCCTGGGTATCCTTCAGAATATTTATCTAATAGTGTTAGCGTTAGTTCAAAAGAAAGGTGCTCACTAACGCACTCTGCATCACACTTCCCAGGGCATCTAGCACAGCCTGAGAAGTAAAGTTCTCAGAAGGAATGAGATTGATGAAATGCTTCTGTCTGTTTTTCTCCTATCCAAGCGCATATCAGTAAGGGAGTCATACGTTCCGACGTCGGGCGATGTACATTCTGTAGAATCTTATAAACAGCTGGATCTGCGTGCTCGAGATCTGCTGTGAGCAACTGCGGTTGGCCATATCTAATTAGCAACGAAATCGCGAACACGAAGTGTCTAGAAACATACCTTGTGTTGGCTCTCCGCAGCGGAGGATGCAGCCCGCCTTGCTGTGCATATCGGTGCTGCGCGATGTGTAGCAGCTCTGACTACCGATCGAGAGGCTCCCTTGAATAGAGACATGGCCAATTGGACGGACCTCCGAACGTGAGATGGACCTGTTGACAAGCTGGAGTCATGAGATGTTCTTGACCTCTCAGGTATTCTCGGCAACCGACCCCTCCAAAGCTCCGAATTGTAAAGCCTCAGGCTACAAGGCATCAACACCAGAAACGGGGATAAATTTCGGGTCATCTCGTCCAAACAGTCTCTTTCCTCCTTACACAACTAAAACGGAGATGACGAGTAGCTTCTGCGACAACTACAGCACTGGCCTCTCAGGGCGGGCGATGTTGATATGTCCCAAGCTCACATAACCACCGATTGAGGGACAATGTGAAAATATCTGATCCGTTAATTGTTGATTCTCCATATTCGAGCAAAAGCTTTTATTTTCCCTTCCTTGCATTTGATCTGACTGCCTCTTTGTTCAGATAACGTGGGGTCCGTTTTACTTACACTTGAGTCTGACAGGGAGCTCATTGCTTGGAGTGCGGTTCACTAGGTTCCGTCCTTTTGAAGACTTGATGTTGGGAGTCCTCTTTTATCGCGAGCCGTGTAGCTATGTCACCAGTTGCAGCATTCCTAGATATTCTCACACTAGTGCAAGGATGAAGTGGGAAAGTTAATTACATGAGACAACTGAGCAGACTAATTGCGAACAACTAGAGCCATCGTGACAGAAGCCTCAATATCTCAGGTACATGGCGAACCACATATGCAGCAGCATTTCTTGATACAAATTTTTATCATGGAGTATCACGCGTAGTCTATCGTCGGGGCACGGAGGATCAAACCAAGCCGAATCGAGGATCATGATGCCATTTGCCTGTGGAATAAATGCGAACACCCAGTGACATCGGAAAGCAACCAGCCTAACATTTTAGACCTTGCCAGATACACTCCGTATGCTACCATCAAACAAATGCCCCGTTTATTTCGTCTCCTCCTCGCCCTCTCCAAATTGAGCAGCTCTCTTAGCAATAACTCTCTCTTGCTTTCTCTCACGGGCAGCCTTGGTCTTCGCACGCTTGGCATCCATCTCCTCCTTCAGGACTCTCTCACGGGCTTTCTCAGCCTTGGCTCTGTGGATCTAAGGGTAATCGTCAGTCAAGAAGTAACCGCAGCCATCATCTTTTAGACCTACGTGCTCAACCAGCGCTCGCTTGTGCTTGAAGGTGTTACCCTTGCTCAAGTGATAGAGCTCGTGGTACAGGTGCTTGTCGATCTTGCCGCTGGCACGGTACTTGACGAGGAGACGTCGGAGAACGCGAAGGCGGCGCATCCAGATGACTTGGCTGTAGAAGAGACGGGTCAGAACGTGGTCCTGGGCATATTCGAAGTCTAGGATCTGGCATACCTTGGCATACGAGCATCAGCCGTACCCTTCCTCTTACCGAAACCACGGTGCCTGCCAATTCTTCGAGCGGCTGTGAGTTCGCGGGCACGAGATCGAGAGTGCATCGTTACGGGCTTGCGGATGATGAGGCCATCTGCAACGAGCTTGCGGATGGTTTGGCGGGAGTTGGCGTTCGAGATCTCGCTGACCTCATTGGGATCGAGCCAGATCTTGCGTTTTCCGCAGCCGACGACGGAGGCCGCCAGACGCTTCTGGGTAGTGAGGTTGACCCTGTGGAGAGAAGAAGTCAGCTTCAGTGGATCAAGGATGGACATCAACTTCTGCGTCTGACGAGGGCGGGCAAGATCCGAGAGAAGGCACGCATCATGTAGTAGGGTAGGCAGTCCAGGAGGGCCGCATGCTTACATCTTGACTGATTTCGATGTCGTCGGTGATGGTCGTCGAGGGTTGTCGATGGGCGATGTCGTCTGAGTATTCGCAATTCTCGAAGCGGAGGTAATTCTGCTTGCGCTTAATTCGTGACTAAGCGAGTGCAAATTTCAGGTGGGCGATAAGTGGGGAGATTGAGGGTTTCGTTCCGACAGCCCTAATCGGGGTAAGGTTCTGGTATCCCAACAACAAACCACTTAGCTTGTTGGCATCGTTGGCAGCTTCATGAATATGTGACTAACTATATTGCCTTTAATGGCGGGGACATTTTGCGCGTGATATTTTGGGCCTCACAGGAGAAACTATCACCATATTTCAAGAGGTAGTCTGCGTTCATTGACTAAGTGTACTCAGCGCAAGATTTCAGCGCCATCGCCATCTTGTTATAGGTATCTAAAAGTGGTGTAACTTAATGTCTGGGATCTCTGTAACTTTTAATCGGCATTGCACCAGGAAATTGTATCCGCACATGCCTCCTGCTTCTCATCCATCGAAGGCCGCCTCCCCAAGATCCACCTTTCCAATGCTCCAGATTTCACGTTCGTCATCAAGTTCGTCATTAGACAGTCCTAGCCCGCCCTGTCCTCCTTCGGCCTCCTTTCTCTCTCGAGCTGTATTGCCGAGTCTTAACGCTACACGTTTGAAGTAATCCTGCATACTCCTCTTTTGACTCGCTGGTAGGTCTTGACTTGCTAAGAATTTGTCGAACACCTTGCTCTCATCCTCTACAACATTGAACAGCGCCATGAAGGCAGCTTCTGCGGCCAGCTTTATAGGGATAATCATATCCCGAACGCTTGCGAACACAGGTGGTGCTAAGAGAGGAAGATGAGGCCGGACGAGCTCCATGTGATGGCGGGTAACGGTGCGAAGAACGACAAGTGATAGTCGTCGGGTATCTGCTGGATTTCCTGGTGGTATCAGTCCGGCCAATGATTGGAACAGAGGTTTGATGGTCTCAAAATCGTTGCTTCGAGTGTCGGACAGAAGGTATTTACCAGCGGCCAGAACGCAGTTGTCTGATAAAAAGGGCTAAATAACAGCGTCAGTACCAGATGTTAGATAGTGATTTGAATGCTTACATTAGCGTTAGACATGCCTTGACAAATGACCGTGGGAAGATCATCGGCAAAGGCGGTCTCGGTCAAAGATGAAGGAGACTCGAGAAGCACAGCATTCAACGCTAAAACGGACGCTTGACTGAAGTGTGCAGTTAAAACTCGATTCATTATGAGGGCGGAGGCAACATCAATAGGGATATTCTTTATGAGGGCGCCCAAGAGCCTTGCATTTGTAATTCCCATCGAAACATCATTGTCATCTGGCTCTGTATCGATCAGACCAAGGACAGCAGTGCGCGATGTCTCGCCCATATTTGCGCCTGCTTTGCTAACAACTTCATATAGGGCTTTTAGCATTGCATTCCTCACTCCAAGATCCGTCGTTCTTGATCCTGTGACAAGCTCAGCGATCAATGGGTCGATGCGCGGCGTTAACGTAATTAAAGTGCCAAGGGCCTTTGCGGCTCGAGTTCTTAATACTTCGCTTGAAGTGTCGGCAAGAGACTTGGCAAAAGTACGTTGTAACTGAGGAAGAAATGGCTTGAGGAGCGTAGGGATTTTCTCCAGAAGATTGTTTAGTGTTAAGAGAATGGCAGCCTTGACTTCAACGGATCGCTCAGAGACCACCCTGATGAGTGGGCCAGTAATCTGGGTGACAAATGGCTTCAACGAATCCCCGCTGGTTCTGTCGATAATGTCAGATATGGCCAGGGCGGCTTGCGTTCTCTGTTCTGAAGTGCCACTCATGAGGCCTTGTAGAAATATGGGCAAGATAGCATTGATCCCCTTCGGTAATCCAAAGCCAGCCAAATTTGAACCTGGAACACCGACATGTTGTAATGTTTGTCGAGTTGAGGAGACCAGTGCTTCCATCTCTTCCTTCTTCAAGCGCTTAGTGAACTCATTCAAGGCAGTCCATGCAGCTCTAACAACCTCCGCGTCTCCATCATCAAATGATATAAGAAGAGCCCGAATGATGTCCTGGTTATATCGAGAGTAATCAACCGTTGCGGCGGCAAAAAATTTCGCGAGGTGGTAGTCCGTTGCAGATCTCCTCCGGTGATCATCATGCTTCACAAGTGCAAGAAGGACACTCATAACTGTGTTAAGTCCATCAAATTCGTCAATAGAAAGAATCACGGTGTTGAAAGATGCGTCGAGTTCTACACGTAGCTCATCATCTTTAGTAGCGATGATATTATCCATGAGAGAATTCAATATGCTTGGCAAACGCCGAGTGAGAGCTGCGCCAGCGACAGACGAGAGGGAAGCTAGAGCTTTTGCATTGAAGACCGATATTGGCGAGGTTGTGAGCGTAGGTATTAAGTTCGGAAGGATAATATTTGATCTTGTTGTTTCTGTCAGTAAGGTCAAAAGGGCTGCAAGTGCGTTGTCGGCTTCATTTTCCATTCGCAGGAGACTCAATAGATGAGGAAGCACTTGGTCAACTGCACGTTTGCCAAAGATTTGCTGCAAAGAATCGAAGGCCTCAGCTGCTGCTTCTCGAACTTCTTCATCGGAGTCAATGAGAGCTGTTCGTACGACAGATATCAGAGTTTTCTCGTGAGATTCTAAGGAGTCGGGAGATGCGGATGATATCAACTCTCGAAGAGCTATACAGATACCTTGTTTGGCATCAGTATCTGTTGATGTCTGCAAACCTTCCTCTAGAGTTGGCAATAGGCTAGCAAGAATACCATCTCCTGCTTTCCGGATCAATTCACCCAGGGCATTGCCAGCGATAACTTTCTGTTCCAAATTAGAGCTACCTAGCCGTCGAATGATGAGTTGAGTAAGAGTTGGGGTTAGTTCCTTTAGAGTTCTTGGGCTCGCCACCAAAGCTTTCCAAACATTGACAGCGGCTGTGCGAACCAAGCCAGATGTGTCGCAACGACAAATGTAGAGAGAAGATAGCACTTTATTTCGCTTTTCTTCCCCGAGAATCTCCAACAAAGATGCTCCAGCCTCGTGAGCGCCGTCCTCCACTTCATCTTGTTCAGTATTCGCGCTGATACCAGTGAGATTGAACAATAGATCACCCACCAGTTCCACTGAACTGAGACGAATTCTATAGCTGTTGTCGGCAAGGCCACGTTCAAGCTCTGGAAGTAGCAGATCGATGGCCTTCGTGGCGAAATTCTTGACAAGTAGACGCCCAGCTCGAAGTGACGTATCACGGATTGACTCGATATCATCCGCAAGGCCAGAAAGGATCGGTGGGATGATTTTGCTGAGATAATTGGCAAAGCTGTTCCCAAAGCAGACCGGCAAAAATATAAAGAGTGACATGAATCCCTCTCGCACCGCGGGTTTGGATGAGGCAACGTTTTGCAGAATCGTTGGCAGAGTTTCCTCGAGACGTCCAGTTCCAAGGCCCGCAAGCACCTCGCTTAGAGCCTGGGCGGAACCAAGACGATCTCCGGCCCCTGTATCTGATTTGAGAGTTTGCATCAAACCCGGAATGAGGTCTGGGAGCGCTTCCTCGCCTAACTTCTCGATCAGAGAGCCCAGAGCTTTGGAAGCTGTGGCACGCGTAGTTGGAACAGGATCAACCACAGCAACTTTGAGGCCAGCAACCAAAATTGGTAAGTGTGAGATGAGGTCTTTCCGTTCTGTTAAATGTGCCAGACTACCTATGACCTGCGAAGACTTGCGTTTCGTTGCCGATCGATCCCCTAATCCTCGTTCGAGAATCCGAACCACGAGGGCAAGGGACGGGGCGTCAAGGTAATGGACGAAAGACACCTTGATAAGAGAGTCTAATGCCTCATCTGTATACTTTGTAGGGTCGCTTAATGCCTTGAGGAGTACATCAACAAGACTCTTGATCTCTGGGTTATTAATTACTTCGCCAAATCGTTTCAAGCTTCGATTAGCTGCCAGCCGAACTTCTTTGTGGCTGTCATTAAGAACACCAGTCAAAGGAGGAATGATCTCCGGCAAACTGTGAGCGAGCTGTTGAGGGTCAAGGTAAGCCATAGCACCAAGAAGGTCACAAGCTCCCTTTTTGCTTCGCCACTGCTGATCTTCGAGCCCTTGGAGGAGAGTAGGCAGGATTCGTTTCACACCGTACGAACTTAAACTAGCAAAGCACGCCTTTGCAGCAGCTAGCGCGCCTTCTCGGACGTCAGCACTGCTGTCACCAAAGCTTGATAGCAACTGTGGAACGATTTGAATGACATAAGGCTCGAAAACGCGACCTAGAATTGTTGAAAGAAGTTCATATGCCAACAATGCGCCCTCTCGGTGATTGACATCTTTCTTGCTTTCCATGGCACCTGTCAAAGCGGACATAATTCGGTACTCTCGCAGAGCAGAGACACCTCGACCCTGGACAAGTCCAGCCAGGCCATATGCCGCACCACGTCGGCCAGCGTATTTCTTAGATTTGAGTAGATTTCCAAGAATCTGTTCGACATAATCAGAAGTCTTGTCGCTTGATGCGCGGACGAGGGGCGGCAAGCATTCTGCAACGGCATACTGAACAGCCTCTGATGGAGTGCTCAAGGTCTCCAATAACCGGGTAACGACCTTTGGCACACGGGGATCCCCTGCTTTAAGATGACGGGCTAGAGCACCATATAAGATGACAACTGCTTCATTAACCCAGTCTGCAACTTCTGAGCCTTTGTCTGGAGCTTCCAGTGTATGTTCGAAGGTCTTCATCAAACTTTCAACTCTCTGTTTCCCGTGAAACGCGATAATAGAGGTGGCTGCATCCACCATTCCTTCTCTGACGTTTGGATTTCGATCGCCAAATGGACCTCTCTCGATAAAATACTGAAGAAACTGGTCTACCATGTTAACAGGATACAAAGGCGCAAGCTCCTTGAACGCGAGTGCGATGCCGTCCCTTGCCTCCCATGGATCTGAGAGGTCCATCTTCTTGGGCATCCCGTACTCGTCTAGTTGAGGCACACGGGGTTTGGCAAAGTCGTCATATGATGTTCGTAAAAGGTGCAGCACCTCATCTAATGTAGATGGCTGCATTTTGATGGCCTCAGCTATTGATCTCGCGGCAGCTCTTCTGAGTTGCTTGTCAGAACTCTCAAGGTAGGGCAGAAGCCTAATGGGAGCTGTAGTTGATATCTCAAAGCCACTTTCCTCCCATATGTCGCGACCTAGCTCAATATTCACATCCACATCATCATGACACGCAAGCCATATCTCTTCTGAGAAGTCGAGATCACTCATATCAATCTCTGCACTGAGAGACTGCAATACAGAAGTACGCACAGCCACTTGCGGGACAATAGCACCTCTGGCCAGAATGGCAATCTCTTTATCGTTGATTGTGGATGCAATGCAGCGGCAGAGGTCTGCCAAGCAATCCTTAATGGCCTTGTAATGCTGATTGTATGTCTGCATGGATGATATTAATACGCTCAAAATCTCCTGGCGAGGAACATGGACGTCGGAGCAAACATCCGTATGAAAAGAGAGAAACTCTAAAGCGAGTACCAGTTGCGCTTCAGCGTCGTCCTGTTCTCCAAAACCGCCCCTTTGAAGCACAATGAGTACTAGGGGTAGGATATATGTCAAGGACACAGTATCGAAGGGTCGTTGTTCTGCAGAAAAGCGCAGGCGATAGAGTACTCTGGTGCATAGCGCGCCAAGAGATTCTTGCTGGAGCGATTCTGGGAGATAAGGAATATCCATGGCCCTCATAGTTGCAATGCCAATGAATGGACGAAGAGTGCCGATGCGTGGACTGACCTTTTCAGAGCATATAAGATATGTATCGGATGCTGCACTTCCAATTATGAGTCCTGCACCCGCGTTTATGATATCTAGGAGTGCCTTGATTGCGGGACCTATCCAAAGGTCGGCTTCTGTAGGAGGGCCTGTCACAAGGCTACTGATGATGCCAATCCCGCGAATAAGCCTGGCTTCGATATGTTTAATCTGAAGCCGAATTGCTGCCTCCTTTTTCAGTTGAGCGTTAACTTTTGCCGTCTCTTCCGGCGTTAATTTCTTTTGCTGGCCCTTCTTTTCTGCCAGCTGGGCCCTGAGTTCTTCTTCCCATTTTAGAGTATCATAATCTTTAGTGTTCTTGTTGGGAACATAACTCTGAGATTTGGAAGCTAATACATCAACGAATGCAACACCTTCAGGCGTCCGGAAAATGACAGCTTCTGTTGGGCCTATATTGGAGAGTTGATTTGGTTCAAGATCTTCCTTGATGAGTTGGACCAAGCGAGATATCATGACTTCGGGTGCAACAAAGGCAAGGTCTGCAGCGGCATTGAATGCCGCTTGTCTGACCACTCCTGAATGCTGTGAAGAAGGCTTAAGAGAAGATTAGTGAGCGTAGTGGTGGAAATAGACCCGATTACTTACCATTTCCTTCAAGCTTGTGGACTCAAGAATTTCCGTAATTAATGAATCCCCAGACATCCTCGCCAAGTTTCCAGGATCTACCTCTATTCTCAAGCTTAGGTCTATCCAATTTACTCGTGGCAACAGTTGTGGCCGTGCCAGAACTAACATAGATATCATTTGACTCTGTCTGACTGACTCCGCCACTTCACCACCCAGCCGGGCAATATCCATCGAAGGTAAGCAAATAGCTTTAACGACTAAATGGAGATTCTGAACATCGGTCCTCGCAATAATGGCTGCACTATCCTTTTCATTGGAGTCAATTGAAAGCCTCCACCGCCAGATCCCTGCCACTATGACATTTGAAACTTCCGTTGGGTTTTGAACATAAAGGGTGGACAAGGCGAGGGCTGCCTCCCGCCGGATTGCGGGTTGGACAGTCGAGGAGCAGATGCAAAATATAATGGCCTGGGACCAGCCGATGGCCGCTTCCGCATCAGATTTTGGATTAGAGAGATCCCGAAATAGAGACGACAAGGCCCGAATGAACCACTTGAAGTCATCGTCACTCGTCAGCTTCCCGTAGATTCGCTGATTCAGCAAGAATGACGGTTTAGGGTCCATAACTAAAGCTTGCTGTGGCACTTGAGCCTTTTTCATTGCAACTTCAATCTTGGGGCTGGACATCAATGCAATCTTTTCTTGGGAAATGGCAGTAAAGACGTATGAGACAGTGACAAGACCAGATTGCGCGGCAGCAAGTGGATTGCTAATGATCTCATTCCATGTTCGTAAGAGAGCGGGTATGGATGACTCTGCAAGGCCAGAAAACTTGGATTGAAGGATCTCCCCATTGTTTGTGGACCAGAAAATCTGACCAAGGCGAAGGGTCCATAATCTTCGGAAGGGGACTTTTGTTTCCGAGATTCCATTAACGAGTGCTTCAATCACGGATTTGTTAAACGCCATTCCTTCCTGAATTCCCCAATCTATATAGCAAAGGAGTGCCATAGTTTCGGCGGCTAGTGCAGTCTCATTTGCTTCCTTTCCGGCAACAACTGAGAGGGCTGGGCAGAGCATTTCGAAGGTCTTTTCAGAAATAGGTAGCGCGGCAAGCATCTCGGCATGGCACACACGCTGATCTATGGATGATGATAATTTCCCAGTCTTCAACGGAGTCAAAATCTCCTCCGCAATCCAAGCGATGCCATCAACTTCTTGACAATGGCTTATGGCGGCTCCGAAGGCATTGAGAGCACCGATACGTATTGCCGCATTTGTAGATTTGATGCTTGATAGAAGCGGTTTTAGGAGACTTTTCTTCAATATGGTAGAGAGGTCAATCGAATCGGGCAGTGATCGAAAAAAGGGCGAGACAAGATCATTCAAGACGATCTCAGGAGCTCTCAGAAGCGCCTTCTCTAGTGACGGGACAATCTCACTTTCAATGTCCTCTTTTAATGCAAAGGACGCAAAAAAGTCATGTAGCCCATTAGCTACGTGCGCAGGAAGAATATTTCGGGATCCGATGATTTCCCGAACGTAGAAACTATACAGTTGATGTTTCTTCCCAGCCAGGATCTCTTTAGCCTGGGGTTTCCTTGCACAGACGCCGGCAATTACACCAAGCATAATGGAATTCCTAGCAGAGGGTCGAGTGTTCTTTGATGACAGTATATCCACGGCATCCTCAATAAACTTTTGCCTCGTATCGCTCACCGAAAATACCTTTCGAAGGCCGCGCCGTGTGACAACTAATGCTGAGATCTTGACAGTTGATCGTGAAGATTCGCCCAGGCATGATTCAAGAGCCTGAGCACTGCTTACAACGGTTTCAAGACCCCATTTATCCCAGAGACTGCCCCCAGATACCTCTTGGAGCAAGATGCTGCACCAGTGCACAAGAACAAATGCATTGCTTGGAGCAAGCCCTGGCTTTAATGCTTCTGCATGGACAGCCCTCACAAAGCCCGTCAAAGCTTCAGGCGCTACATTTGACTTGAATACGGCTCGTATACATCGTTCCACAGCGCGCCGCGAATTTCGATCTTGGTAGTATGAATAGGTATTAAACAGGAGTTGTAGTAAGGGAGGTAATAAATCTTGGCCTATTTCTATTTGGAATGTGGCATTAGGTACTAGCCACAGAGCACATAGCGGGTAGTCTCTTACCATTTTCTGTAATTCTTTCCTCCAGAGTGCGGAGGTGCCCAAGCCGACGGGTTGTGGACGATGAAGACAGCGCTGCCTTTGTGAAGTTGACATCCAAATCTCCCCTGCTCATACCGTTAACCTCCACCTCAGACATCTCGTTGATTTTGGGGCCTTTTTCATAACCCGCCGTGGTCCTGTTGCCTGGAATTGAGATCGTGTGGCACGCGATTCACTTTTTTCGAGGTCTGTTTGTGTTTAGAAGTCGTCGGGAAATAGCCGACAACTTTTTCGATGTCATATCGATCTACCTTTCGACAGTGACGCCCGCCCTACCAAGGAACAACAACTACCTGAGTCCAAACCCGATGGCGGGTGGCAATAAGAAGAAGAAGAAGCCGGCGTCAAATCCAGCCAGAGGATTTGCTACTACTTCTATTGCCTCAAAGCCCAGGCTTGAAGCCAACGAATCTGAGCCTGCTCCGACTTCACAACCATCTCTCACTCCCCAAAATACTCAAGAAGATGTAACCCAAGCCGTTATGCCAGGAGGGAGAATTATTGGTGCTGCGCTCGAAAATTTATCCCCTGAAGAATTTGAGAGGCAACTAGACAATTCTGAGCTCCAAGTACTCGTCGAGAAGCATGCCCAAAAATCTAAGAGAGATGCTCTGCGACAGAAGACTAGATTGGAAACTGATCGCCGAGTATTACGAGGGCAGGCTGAGCCTTTGAACACTAGAAAGTGGCTTCCAGCCGAGTTAATGGAGGAGATATTAGATTTGATTAAAGCAGAAGAGCGTTTGACTGGGCAAGGAACAGACTCTGCCGTTCAATTTAAACCACCATCGGAGGAAGAGCTCACAATACGGCTCTGGACATTACAACAATCTTTGATTGGTGCAGGGTTCCCAGATTCCAAGGTTAACTCTTCTCTGGAACATGTATTGAAGATATCAGAGAAGGTTGGAGCCAGTAGCAAAGAAGCAATCTGGGGCATGGACGAAGCTTTGGACTGGCTAGCGAGGAACTGTTTACGAGACGGGCTTCCAGACTATGATAATTGGCGTCGAAAGCTTGGCGTCCAGTCTAAACTCCAGAGTGGTGAGCTTCTTTGTATTCTTACTATCTATATCATGGTCTATTTGCTTATGTTTATCATAGACTCCACTTCAAACACTCCTCTGACATCTGGCATGAACACCCCGCGTGTTGAGCCTGATACTCGCCACTATTCCTCTGCAGTCTCAAGTGCTGAAACATTGACGAGAGTGAATAAGAAGCTTAGTCCCGTCAAGAAAGCCGTCCCCGTGGAGTACGACAGTGATATTGATCCAGATGACCTGGTCCCAGTATACTTGGAGAGCAAATCCAAATTATTTCGTCTACAATCATCAAGCGCGGAAGTCCACTCCAATCGTCGAAATGGTCGTAACGAGGATGCAAAGTCTCAGGGCAAACTGGACGTTCTGGATCCTCAATCGGTCAAACTTCTCCGGAAGATAAAGAGAATCGAAGACGATATCTTATTTGACAAGTATATAGCCAACCGACAATGGGAACTCCTCCGGATCCAACTGGAGAAAGATTCTGCAGCCCGGAGACGTGCTCAAGAACCTCCGCAGGATATTAATGACTCTCAAGGCTCAGAAACTCTAGTTGATTCAGATGACGATATCAGCCGAGAAGCAACCAAGATGGGCGAAGATTTACTGGCTGATGCTGATAGCGATGACGAAGCAGCTTTGGCCGATTTATTTGCCAGCCTGCCAGTTAGTGAAGTGGATCCTGTTACTGGAAAGAGTAACACCGTTGTTCATGGAACGAATGGAGTGAAGGTAATTATTCGTGACTTTGGGAAGTGGACCGGCGTAAATCCAGCAAGAGTTCTGGAAGAAGCTTGTCGGGCAAGGTGAGTTTCCTTCAATCACACGACTGCAATCTTCTAACATTGAACAAGGGACTCTTCTGTGAAACTAGCTTATACCATTGTATCCGACGCGAGTTTTTCCAACCGCCATTCTCTTTGCATCACGTGGTCCAAGGCGCAAGAACTATTAACGTCTTCTCCTCCCCCGGAAATTGAGTATACAAGTTCTTCCAAATCGCAGGTATTTACCATGATATCAGTATCAACACCGGATGTTAAGCAATCGGAATCTTACATTGCCACAACTGCATTGTTCCTCATATTTGGCTCTTCTGTAAAAGAAGAGAAGGTTTCTTTACGCCTGCCCCCCGTATGGCGAGATCTATGGACGGAGTTTGCGGATACGAAAAAAGAGAAAGATGATGAAATAGATCGGAATGCTATCCGCACTTTCCGGGACATGGTCCGTGACAAAAGAGATCAGGAATTGGAAGATGGGGTCCTCATTCATGGGGCGTTCAGAAATCGCAGCTCTGCTCGCACCCCTGATATTAATGACGAACAGACTGTGGATAAGTCGGCTCGGTCGTCTCTCTCGTCAGAAGAATATCAAAAGATTTGGCTAGATAAGTCCAGTTCCCCGAGTTATCAAATGATGCTAGTTAGTGGCCGCAACCGTGGCAGCTGTACTTGTTCCTGACAATATTTAGAAATCACGCATGCAGCTTCCAATGTGGGGCTTTAAAGATGTGGTTCTGTCAACAATTGGCCAGAGGCAAGTCGTTATAATATGTGGAGAAACTGGATGGTAATAATTTCATAATCTTTGCCTATCCCTTGCACCAAGAGTTCTAATGAATATTTTAGTGGGAAGAGCACACAGGTACCTTCGTTTATATTGGAGCATCAACTCTCGAACGGCAAGCCGTGCAAGATATATTGCACAGAGCCACGGCGGATTTCTGCAATATCTCTTGCAAGACGTGTTAGCGAAGAGCTAGGTGAGCGCAAAAACGACCTGGGAACACTTCGATCTTTAGTTGGCTATGCCATCCGGCTAGAGTCGAACACCTCAAAGGAAACACGACTAGTGTATGCTACGACTGGAATCGTCATGCGAATGCTTGAGGGATCCAATGACCTCAAAGATATTACTCATATTGTGTTGGACGAGGTGCACGAACGAACTATTGATAGTGATTTCTTGTTGATCGTTCTCAAGAAGCTCATGCTGCGGAGGCCAGACCTTAAGGTTGTTCTAATGTCAGCAACGGTTGATGCAGAGCGCTTCTCTAAGTATCTGGATGGAGCTCCTATCTTAAACGTACCTGGGCGGACATTCCCTGTCCAGGTAAAATACCTCGAAGACGCTGTTGAGCTTACCGGCTATACTACTTTCGATAATGGCAGCCATGAGAAGTTTAACGACCTGGATGATGATCTTGATATTGTAGAGAATGATCCCAGCGACTCTGACAAGGCTAAAAGTACCAAGGACCTTCGCGGTTACAGTAACAAGACACGCACCGCATTATCTCAGCTCGACGAGTACCGAATTGATTTCGAGTTGATTTTGCAGCTGATCATGAAAATCGCTGCAGATGATAACCTGATAATCTATAGCAACGCAATCCTGGTATTTTTACCAGGTATTGGAGAGATCCGTCAGCTCAATGATATGCTCTCTGGTCACCCTTTCTTCTCCACCAATTGGTATATCTATCCGTTGCACTCAAGTATTGCTAGTGAGGACCAAGAAGCTGCTTTTCTTGTACCACCTCCTGGCGTTCGAAAGATCGTCCTTGCCACCAATATAGCTGAAACCGGAATCACCATACCCGACGTTACATGCGTGATTGATAGTGGAAAGCACCGTGAGATGAGGTGAGTTCGGTATGGCCACGAATGTGATGACAGCCACTAACTTCTGATAGGTTTGATGAGAGGAGACAACTGTCCAGACTTTTGGAGACATTCATTAGCAAAGCAAATGCTAAGCAGAGGCGAGGTAGAGCTGGAAGAGTTCAAGAGGGATTGTGCTTTCATCTATTCACGAAGCACAGACACGATGAGATTGTGAGTTTTTCTCGGTCCTATAATATACCATTCTCTTTATTTTGCCTAGCTATCAGAGATAGCAGGAGCAAGTCTCTCTCCCGTGCTAACCATTTTCCATCATAGATGCCAGATCAGCAGACACCCGAATTCCTCCGACTATCGCTCCAAGACTTGGCTATTCGTGTCAAGATTTGTAAGCTTGGCGGCATTGAGGAGACTTTAGGTCAAGCTTTAGATCCACCATCGGCCAAAAATATTCGCCGTGCAGTCGATGCACTTATTGATGTCAGGGCGTTAACATCGGGTGAGGAACTGACGACATTGGGCGTTCAGCTTGCGAAACTACCATTGGATGTTTTCTTAGGAAAGCTCATCCTATTGGGCAGTATTTTCAAATGTTTGGATGCGGCCATCACTATTGCTGCGATCTTGTCATCAAAATCACCATTCTCCGTTCCGTTCGGGGCACGAGCACAAGCAGACAGTGTAAAGCAGGCATATCGTCGCGGTATGATTTGACCACCATCCCTAAATTGGATCCATAACCAAAAGTAGCTAATAGAGTTTAGGTGACTCGGACCTTCTTACTATCTACAATGCATACCTGGCATGGAAAAAGGTTTGTATAACCGGTGGCTCGGAATACCAATTCTGCAGAAAGAATTTTCTCAGTCAACAAACTCTATCGAATATCGAGGATCTCAAAGGCCAGCTTGTTGTCTGCCTCGTCGATTCCGGATTCCTTCCACTCACCGAAGGCGAACGCACAGCTCTAAACAGGTAAAACTAGGCCCCTTCCTTGGAGTATACAGCTGACTCTTCAGGACACGATACTCCAGTAGACGTCGGCAATTTTTTGATATACCACAGCGAGCGAATATCAACAGCGATATCGATGTCATCACAACCTCTGTGATTGCGTGGAGTTTCTATCCGAAGCTACTCGTTCGTGATGGAAAGGGTTTTCGCAACTGTGCAAACAACCAGTCCATCAGCCTGCATCCGTCATCGGTCAACAAGGGCCATCAGGAACTGAAGTGGCTTTCCTACTACCACATCATGCAGGCGAAGGGGTGCGTGCTCTTTGATGAAGCAAAGCTCAACTATTAATGAGTTATAGATTTTATAACGCTCACGAAACCACCGCGGTGGAGGAATTTGCCATTGCACTATTATGTGGTGATATTCGCTGCGACGTAAGAGCATAACGAAACATTCTTGAACTGAATAAGCACTGACTTTATTCTAGATGTACGCTGGTGTTTTCATCCTTGATGGAAACCGAGCCCGATTCGCAGTGTCGGATTGGAAAACCATGCTTGTGATTAAAACCATGCGTACCCGCTTGCGAGATATATTGACACGGTCATTCAAAAATCCTGGGAAGCCTCTCACCGCACAGCAGCAGAAGTGGATGGAGATCTGGCAAAAGATCTTTACTCAGGAATTCCCGGACAGGTAGATCAAGGTAGACGGCAGGATCTGGATGATAGGCATCTGTATATTAGACCTCTGTACAAGTAAGATTAAATTCCCGGCTAAGAGCAAACTCAGTACCACTTTCTTCGGCCATCCATCAGTGGTTAAGTTTTGGTGGAGTTGATATTCTAAATAACTTCAAGAAAAGTTCCGAATTTTAGCCTCGTCCACGACCCACCGAGCATCAAGCCTCGGAAGTTTCAAGCACCCCCAGTGCCTTAGCAACCATCATTTCTATCCTCATTCCTGTCTTACAGCATACAAGTAACCAGCACGTATATCCACAATTTTGAAGGATGTATATTTATTAAGTAAGCCATCTACAACATCGAACGACTATCATACACAAAGGTCAGAGCAAATTTTGGCAAGTGCCATGCGACCTCAATCCTAATACATCGACGCATCCACTTGGGCATGAGGCAGCAATCTCATCACCCAGCCCCTAAGATTGTTCCCGGCCGGCGCTGATAAGATGATCTTGGTTGGCCTATACTCAAAGGTCTCTGTGAACATGACTCCCTTCGCTGGCACATCTTTTGCTGCCTTCTCGAGCATCCCCTGAACCTTTACGCACTCCTTGTGTCCTCGACAATTGATGACCACCTTCTCGCGAGGGGAAGCCTTTGGAGTCGGTGGTGGCAGGTTGAACTTAATTGGTGTGGTATTGAAGGATCTCAGTGTCCTGGGATCGAATGGTTCTACTGTCTTTCCTTGATGTGCGGGGGCTGCGCGCTTCAGCTGAGTGCTGTGGAACGAGCTGTTACCATACGACATACTCTGCCATGACTGTGTAGAACGTTGTGGAGGCTCATTAAACCTAGATGCTGCAGCTACAGTGTTATTGTCGCTTTGATTACCAGGAAATGTCTGGTTTCGTTGCAGATCGCTGTGAGCCGTGTATCCCCGCTGATGTGCCATTGGATATTCAGTGGGATTGTTTGTGATAGGGTTCGCAAATTTACCTTGCCCCCTGTTGCTATTAGATTGGAAGTGGCCTAATTGCTCTCTATATCCTGCTCTGTTACCCCAGGCGTCGAGATGATAGTTTCCAATTATTGAACTACGGTTGTTACTTCCGCCAAATTCTTGACTTTGCTGGTTTCGGAGATCTGTTATTGGAAAGAAGGTCCCCATTTCCGGTCCAATTTTGGGCTTGATTGATAGAGGATAGGAGCTTTGGGCAGGCTGTGGTGGAGATGCGGAGAATGATGAGAAAGTCTTGCCGAATGCATTTAGAGGGGTTCCCAGAAGAGCACCGCTGGAATGTCCTTTATGAGGTGACGGCTGAAGCTGCTGTAGTCCATGAGAAGTCTCTCTCCAGCCCACAATAGCGGATGGATTGGAACTAAAAGCACAATTTTCCGGCTGCTCACGTCTGCTGTCAACAGCAGCAAAGACATTTTTAGTTGTTTTCTCTTGGGAGTCATACGCGGCCTTCCGACCCTTTGATACGCTTGAGAGCTTGCGAGTTGGAGTGGTTGGCTTATCAGTATGGAAACTCGGAGCTGGAGTGGATTTACTATCTGTATCTGTCCCCGCCGCTTGAGAGTCACCAACGACTATCTTACAGCTGTCCAAAGTCTTTGCAGAATCGAAAGGCTCAACCAGAGCAGGGCTGTGTTGTGGAGAAGTGTCCAATCTCGCAACCTTAGTCTTCGGCCCTCTGGGGGGAGTTAATGAATGGAAATTCTTGATTCTTGCCTCTTGAACCATGGAACCTTGAGTCTGCTGGATTAGCGGATCGAGAATTTGTCTTCTCATTGTCCCCTCTGCAGTTAGAGGCTCTGAATCGGGCTTCTTGAGTTGCTGGTCCTTATGAATTTGTTTATGTGCTCCCTCTTTTTCAATTAAAGGTGTACACGGCCTAAAGGATGGTTCTAATTCGAGTTGATTCTTTCCCTCCCGCCCCTCTCCGGATGATTCGGTTTCCTTTAATTCCTTTTCATTTCCATTAGCACTTGAAGAAGTCGACGCATCCTTCATTATGGCATCGTCAGTAGCTCTGTTATTATTAGTCTGAGGAAGCTTGGCACTCTCCTTCGAGTCTGGATACATTTCATCAATGAGGTGATTGAATTCTTGGTCGGTGATGAACCAGTTAGAATCGTCATTCCACTTGTCGGTTTCCTCCTTCGGAATGAAGTGATATGCTCCCTCCATACCGTGGTCATACCAATCACTTTGCCCAGTAACATCTTGATCGAATATAAGCTCGGCAGCTCGAAGGCATCGAGCAGCTTCATGCTCTTGAATTTGAGGAGTGAGGTCTTCAAGTGGGTCGTCCTGAAGCAAATTTGGACTGTCAAACCCCTCAATTGCCTTTGTCTCCTTTCGCTTATCTATTTCGTTATTCAGCCATTCTGTCACTTGCTTTGAAGGTTGGCTCTGACGAGGTAGTATGACAGCCTTTTCATCAGATGGAAGACGATAGTTTTCGGATACATAACTCTTGCACATTCCACTGAAGTCATTTCGGCTCAAACTCTCTGTGCCCTTATCAGGAGCCATAGAGGGGATGGTTTGAGGTATGGGCAGTGAGCCTGAAGATGGAACGAGAAGTCTCACATGCTTGTCGAGGCCCGCGCCATGTTCTGGCATGGTACTATCAAGCTGATGAGAAGCTGCCTTGGTTCGGGAGTGGTTCGGGTGAATTGGAGAGTTTCTGTCAAAAGGCTGGCTTATCTCTATGTCAGAAGACTCGTTGAGCCAATGTTCAACGCCGGGTCCTGAGTTGAACACCGCTTGGGAATTTTTGAAGCTTGCTGGACTCTGGTCTCGAAAGCTATAGGGCTGGTGCTCTCTACTTTGAGCTTGTTCGCCTTGGGCGAAAATGTGGCTGCTTGGGTCATGAGATTCTTGATGAGTAGTAAATGTCTCTGAGAATTCTGAACCTTGAAATTGGTAAGAAGGGGCATCTGGCGGCCAGTCACCGAGATGTTGAACATTTTGACTGATTGCATAGACCGCATCTAGATTCAGCCGCCTCTTGTCGGCCGAATATTCTCGTGTACCATCCATTTGAAATTTAATGAATTCTTGCATGCTCATAACTTTGGGAAGGTTCATATAGCCCACCTCTTCACTAATTGGCGTCATATATGTTATGGTTATGTCCTTGGTATTTATGGTTGCTGTAGTCACAGTCTCACTGCGCTCATTCACCAATCCGTGAGCATCCACTGTCAGAGGGCTGCGTGGGATAATCGGGTCTCCGGCGAGAGTGAGATTTGACCAAGTTTTGGAAACCTCAGAGTCGCCTTCATTGAACGAATCCTGATCCACGTGGGCTGGTAATGGAGGTGTTGAAAGAGGTTCAGCTGCTGGAGGACTTGAGACGTTTGCAGGTGTTGACAACAGGTCTGTCAAAGTTGAATCTGAATCATGAGCGGTATATTGTTCATCTTCCAGGATTTCAGGAACAAGCCAAGCAGCCCAGTCGACTTCGAGGTTCGAACCATCATCCAAAGGTAGATTGTTCTCCGGTGATGAGAGCTGCGGCAGCATGAAGCCCTCATGGCTTATGCAGGGCAGCGACATATTAGACTGATCTACCATAAGATAGTGATGGTCCTTGAGAGACCCGATATTGCAGATAGGAAAGATTGAAGGAAGACTGCAGAATGACTAGCTATGAAAGAATAATCATCTATGTGATTGGTTTGCAGCTGTACTCGAGGATGGTAAAGCTCTGAGCGGTAGCTTTATTAAATCTTGTCGACTAGTATCCCTCGATAATGTGCAGTCATGAAGAGCAAAAGATTGAGAGACAGAAGATAGAAGCGCGAGAGTTGAGAAAGTATTGAAGGTGTTAAAGGTTGGGTGGAGGGCTACAGAACGCGAGGTGTAGACGTGTTTGCTTCTGTTTACTCTTGTTACTTGCTATCTCATTCACCTGTAGCTTTGACGGGGGAGGGCCATCTTTTCCGGGTGCCCCCGTTTTGGATGTTGACCACCTCTGTCTTCCCCCTTTTTAAGCGAGACTCCTATGAACCAACCATATATATGTGATCAGATCTTCCAGACATCGTAGTAGAGCAGAGGCACTTCTTTTTACATCTATACATGATCAAATAGTAATCATTTAGTGACTCCCAGCTAGGCGCCTGTATCTACCTGGTGGGAATGACTGTCTAGGTGGATATGTAAGGCCCTGTCACGTGCAGCGCAAGTCATACCTAAGGGTAATATACGTGATCCTCCACCTTGTCTCACCTAGCTCTCCTATTATGAAAGGTGGGCTAGATCAGCTCTAAGATGGATCTACATCAGATTTGCTTTCCAGATTGATGCTCTATAATTGTGCAGTCTCTTTTCCAGTACCTTGGTGTCAGATGAGGAGAGGTATATGCTCCATTGTGCACATACAAATTTATATATCAACTCATTGACTTCTTACGCAGTGCTATGAATCACTTCACATGGCTGAGAATAAGAAGTTAGACTTAGGTTTGCGTGTGTCTATTAGTTATGTACTGCGAAGAAGATTTCGCGATAATCACATGAACCCTTTCAACGAACAAGCGAAGCAGCTCCGTGAGTGTCCATTCGAGGTAATATGTAGTGCCATTCGTATATGTATTATTCCCTTGATAGATATCTTGGCGCACTTTAAAATATCCATCTCTTTATTCCCCATACGCAATACAGTGTAATGTCGAGACTTCCTCGGTTTTCGCGCCTTCGCCTTCCCTCTCCCTTCTGGACCTGCTACCCCTCGGCGTTAGAAAGGTATTGCCTCGCTTACTTCTGCTCCTAACTCCACCGGCGCACCCAGCATCCTAGACAGGTGTTAACGGCTACCCCAAGTATAGAATAGTAAGCTGCCGACTCACTTCTTGCCCCTCTCTGTCGCGCAGCACCCACAGAAGAGCGAGGCGGGCCAGCAGACAATCTAAGACATCAAAGTTAGCTTATAATGTGCAATCCGAGAGGTTATTCATAGGCATACGGCGAGGAGAACAGTAAGGCCAAAGCCAGCGGTAGGCCCCACAACTTTGCAATGGCACGGATTCTGGTCTGTACCACATTGGAAGCAGACCCACGGAATTGGGAATGGGAGTCCACAAGCCGCCATCGTGCGTGTCTCAAAGTTTGAAAATGTTTCGAAGGAGAGGAGAAAATGGGGCCACGACGGAGGAAGAAAGTCTCATTAATGGGGGCGGAAAGAGAAATTGAAGGCTGAGGGAAGTCGATACAAGAGAAAGTGCAAGACAAAGTCAGTTGTGGTACTAAAGTAGGCCGTCCTGTTAGAGTGACGTAAGGAATCGTCTTGGAGCAGCGAGACAGCAAACGAAAAAAAAACAAGAGCTGATCATCGGGGGCCACATTACTTGGCCCGCTACAGAGGGGTCAATCTTTGTACGCGTAGTATGCAGTATAGCATCTCTGGAGGGGAGCACTTGTAGCCAGAGGAACTGCCCTGCGCCTTTCGATTACGATGTCGAGTCTCTCTCATGGACTGATGCGCTCGTAGCCAACCAGACCTCCTCACTAGAGGGGGATGCTCCTGGAACATTTCATCCCTCTCACGTAGACTACCTCTTCATCGACGCATCAACTCATCGACTCGAGCCTTAGCAGCTCCGGCGTGCTGTAGTCCGTCCGCGGCACTCAGCGGCACCAAGCGTTCTAGGTTTTTGGCGGGGTCGGATGGAAATAGTGGCCCTCACGTGACTCCATAGCGCCCGGACCAGAAAAGTCTCGAGAGCCCGACGAGATTGATTGTCGCATCGCCGCCATCATCCCGCCGCCCGAATCTTTGACGACTCGTGCGAAAAGAGTTCGCAGCCCTCCTTCTCGATCCTCTCCCACAAGGACCCCGAAGCCCGGTGAAGGAGCTGTCACTCTTCCAAAAGCGACAGCGATGACTTCACCGCACGCCTCTCCTGCAGACGGCGACACGGCCGCTGCGACAGTTGCGATGGACGATAACACGCCTAATCAGCTCGAGCTCACCGCCGACCTGCAACCCGAGCAGGAGGCCGCAGAACCGCCAAAGGAGGAACCCTCAAACACAATGCCCCCGGAAGATATAAAGCAGGCCAAGGAGGAGGCGCAGGATGTCCAGATGCATGAGGCCCCTTCAGAGAACCCAAATAGAACAACAGAGGCTGCTATACCTAGTGGCGCAGAACCTCTTCACGACGCCCAAAACGCCTTCTCGGCAGACCCATTGAACGGATTGGCAAGACTCCCCCTGGATGTCTTCAATCCTGCAATGCCCCAACAGCCTATAAGCATCTACGACACGATCGACGGACTCCCGTATCCTCCTGACCCAACCCGAGGCGCTGAAGGCTTGCTGGCTCTTCAGATGGCAATGAACGCCTCGGCCAACCAAAATCCATTCCTCGACCAGGCTCCATATCCCCACGATCTCGACGAGACACGCATTTCAGCATATGCAAAGCTTGAGTTTGAGGATGGTGAGTTCTATATGAACACCCATCAGGTCATCTTGGGACGCGATTTGACTGCTGCCCGAGCAGCTATGCGACGGGACCAAGAAGAGGAGAAGCAAAAAATTGAGGATGAAGTCTCTGGCGCGGCTCCCTTCACACCGGTGCAGGCTAAGCGAACAGAGAGCAAATACACGAAGTCCGTCGTCAGCGAAAGTGGTGGTATCTTGAGAGAAGGAGATGATTCGGATCCGGAGACCCGGAGAAAGCGGCGAAGTCGAAAAGCCAGCAAGAAATCTAAGTCTACAGGCTCGTCATCGCATGACCAATCGAGAAGGAATTCAATCCAGCAAAATGGGCTTATCACGTACCAGGCGCAGTCCCAAGTAAGGCGCTCCGCGCCTGAGACGGCTGGTGCTGTACCCGTTGACCCGGCTTCCCTACGTCCATCTCCACATGACTGCCCTCTGGTCGGCATACACCCTCCCGCAATCACCCCAGCTAGTGGCTACAAGGCCATCTCGCGGAAGCATGTCAAGATTGCATATAACTCTGACAAGCACCTATTCGAGGCACACATCATTGGGCGAAATGGGGCTTTTGTGGATGATGAATTTCGTTATCACAATGATGTTATCCAACTCAAGAGTGGAAGCAGATTGCAAATTGGCGGTGTCGTTGTAAGATTCGTACTACCAGACGTTGCAATTGGTGAGACAGGCGCCGAGCAAAAGCCAGACTACGAAGAGAATGGATACGCGGATCGCTACTCAGAAGGAGGAAAGGAAATGAGTTTTGACTTTGAGGACACGCCACGGGATGGGGTGGTAGTAGAAGAGACAAGTGAGGACGAATTTGAGGAGGAAGTTGGTGAGGTTCAAGATGATCGCGACGAAGATTCCAATGAAGAGGAAGAAGGCGAACGGCATGAAAATGGAGACTTGTCGGACCTGGATGATATGGAAGAACGAGAAGAACGAAAGATGGCCGCAAGTTTACTCAATTCCGTTGTTCGACCTGAAAAGAAACGTGGCCCGGGTCGGCCTCCAAAGAATGGCATAATGTCTAAGCGGGAGCAGCAACTGGTTAAGAAAGAAGCTCAGGCGCAAGCTCAGGCGCTGCAGAAAGCCCAGAAGTCTGTCTCCCAAGGCGCCGGGCCTGCCCCGACAAAGAACAAGGTTGGACGGCCTCGAAAGCATCCCAAGCAACCTACGCCTGAAGTCCAAAGAGAAAAGAGAAAATATACCAAACGGAAGCCCAAGGAACCCAAGGATCCAAACGTCAAGCAAGAAGGTTCTGGGGATGATCAACCTGTCAAAGAAAAGAAAGAGAAGAAAGAGAAACCTCCGAAGCCGCCGCGTTCGCCATCGCCCACTTTCAATGAGGCAGATCTCACTCCTGAGCAGCTCGCGAAGCCGCAGGCTAATTATGTCTCGCTCATTTTTGATGCTCTTTCCAATTCTCCTACGGGTCAGATGTCCCTGCCCCAGATATATCGGGCAATCATGCGCAAATACCCCTTCTTCGTCCTCAAGACCACCACAAACGGATGGCAGAGTAGCGTTCGACACAACTTATCGCAACACCATGCATTCAGAAAGGTTGAGAGAGATGGTAAAGGTTGGATGTGGGCTATTGTGGACGGCAGTACAATTGAGAAGGAGAAGAAGAAAAAGGCGTCTCCCCCACCGCAGCTCACCACAGGTCATATGCATCATCAGCAGATACTTCAGGCCGGTCATCCTCCACACATGATGCAAGGCCCTCCGTATGGCCCAGGCCTAATGGGACCACCTCCTGGCTATCCAATAAACCAACCAATGCCGCCAAACATGCACCCAGGGCAGCCGCAGCCGTATATAGCGGCGCCACATCAGATGCAAGGACCACCTGCTCCTCCAGGGTCAGTTCCACTCTCCACAGTATTGCCACCCCCTGGCTACTCTCCCTCTGTTCCTCCTCAATTGGCTGGCCCAAGCACTGGTACATACAGTTCTCCATACGCGCCAAAACCGAATCCGCCAACATCCCAGCTTCAGCCTAGTGAACAGAGGCCGACAGCTGAATCTCGACCCCCAGCCCAGGCTCCTAACTCCGCAGCAACTCCTCAGCAACAGTACCGTCAGCAGCAACCCCCACAGCCAGTTCCAAGTCAACAGACTCCGCAGAATCCCCCATCTGGGCCGCCGCCTCCGAATGAGAAGGTTCTTAAGTTTCTAGAGACTTTCAAGGCCACTGTGATAAAGACGCTGAAGGAGAAGACAAGCAATGCGGAGGCGATAGTAAATTCCGCGGTGAATCGCACGTTGGGGATCACAACAGAGAGCACTGTTCCAGGAAACACACACGAGGACATGCTCATTAGCATCCTCAGAAATAGCCTTAGCCAAATACCCGATTCGAATGTCAAGCCAAATCCGCCTCAATCTGGTCCATCAGATTTGCAGCCGAGCGAACAGAGACCCGCCCAGGCCTCCCAAGCAAATCAGAGCGAGCCACAAGGCAACGCGAAAGCAGCTGGGCCGGACAAGCCTGGGCCAACTGTTATGAGGCCGTCCTTTACAGGACAAAGCCAAAATCGTCCGAATACCACATCGGTCTCGCGACCACCAATGATGACTCCAGGTATTAAAAGGAACACTTCGGGGAGCCCGGCTAATGCACCAGCCCGAATTAGCGTGCCGTCTTCGGCCTCGCCCGCACCCCCGCCAAGTACCGTCAATGGAGCCAGCACACCCACCGTAGCAATAACTGAAGCCGGCCAGGTCGCAGGACAGAAGAGGCCACACGAGGATGGAGATGATATACGAGATTTGAAGAGGCTATCGACGTCTGGACCGCCGCAGGTCAAGACTTGAGGGAGAGTGGATAACGATGGACGCAAAAATGACAGGGAGTATGGAGTTTGAGTTCGAGCTTTTTGGACAATGGTGCATATAACAAAATGGCAGGACGGCATGATGCATGTTGTACCCTGGCGCAAGGTCTTTTTCTCTGCGTCGGCTTGGAAGGCGTTCGTTATATATCCAATCGTACATGCGGTTGCTGCTGATGCGATGTCCGATAGATATAGTGTAGAACCCGTATTTTATGTATGCATTGAATACGGAATTAGGGGAAACGAATCCCAAAGGTTATTTTCGTTTTATCTTATCGTCGTCTGGTGTGCTTATTGTCTTCGGTCTGGAAGGAAACCTCATTCCATGATGTAGTGAGGCATCTTGGCTTCGTTCGTCTGTTGAGTATGCTTGAATAATAAGGGCAGGCCGTCTTTAACTATTCGATCAAGTGGTCTATGAGTACCTTGTTCAATTAATAATTCAACCGCCCATTCATTCAGAGTGGAAGGGGTTGCATATGCCGCCCAACTTCAACTTGCTGCCATGGACATCTAGTAGAAAGGCAGCGCGGGTATCATGCCATCTAGATGATCAACCATCTTAGCATTCATTATAATTGAAGATCAAGCATAGATACAGAAAATATACCTGCTAATGGCTCTGGGTTGTCCATCTCACGCCGAAGTCGAGTTGCTTCGCAGCAAATTGCTAGGGCGGAGCTGACGCGAGTCGTTACACCGTGAGCGTACCGGAGATAAGCTCCAATTCCTCTTAAGATTCACCTTCCATTGTAAAAGAGCTGCCGTATATTGTCGGGCGTTTGTTATGCAAGTTTCGGCTTTCGTTCGCCCTTTCAAGGCCATTGCATCTCAAAGTCGCCGTCTCAAGTTCTGTGATCAGCAGCGCCCGAGGCGCTTTCATCTGGCCGTTGAGACAGGCCCTCTTCCTGGCAACGATTGGTTGAGTTAGTTTCTCCAGTTGTGAGGCGACCTTGTGTGTCAGTCACCTGCTTGCAGAAAAGGAGAGCGGGGAGCTCAAGACTGCGATCGATGGGTAGGAATGATAGCAATGTTGGTATGGATGGGCCCCAGCGAGTGAAACAGCGGACCCCGCTCTGTGAGGCCAGTGTCACAAATTTGAGGGCCTCGACGTTGGCCGTTGGTTGGTTGAGACGCCCGGCCGAGGGGAAGATCTCTCCATGTTGGATCAAAAGGAGGCGGCTCCAAAAGAGAGGGTGTGATTCTCTGGCCTGGGATGAAAGTCTCAGCGGCTATTTCCCAGCTGAAAAGGTTCCAGGGATATTACAAATGCCTAGGTGGGTGAGGCAATGAAAGAATCCGAGAGGGAAATTAGGTTGTCCTATGTTGTTGTCGGAGTAAGGCGAACCCTCTAGAAATTGAAGATGTTGACTTAACAGAAGGAGAATAATATCCGTCTCGGTCCTTCGGAGGGTGCCATCTTGTCTTGTGACAAGATGGCTTTGGTTTAGAGCAAAAGTCCGTAAAATGAGTGTAGCGGCTCTCATACCAACTCGAACACCCATAGTATAAAGCCAGTAGATAACCTACTATATCTGAATGCAAGGGATAACTAGATTATCACAGACAATACAATCAGAGGAACATGTGGATTAGCACTTGTAGATTCTCCTTCACTTCTCTCATGGAAAATAGGAACAATGTTTCATCCTACGGTATCAGACCGTTCCGATAATCATTTAGGAATGAAGGCTAAAGGATAGAAGACGTAACGGGCTTGGATTAAAAGTCAAGACGTGACGAATGAAGTTAAAGTAAAGAGCTGCTTTCTGGGTTATATAACAGGGCGGACATTATGAATGGTGATGCACACCTGAACATTGCTAGGGGTTCTTAGAGTCGAGTCCGTTTACGAAGCAGAGGTGAAATGGCTAGGAACATGGATGGAGAGATTTGGTTCCTTAACTATGGCGATCAGGAGGGGTCGAAGTGGCGAAGTCATCCCAGAGCCCACGCGCCCGTAACCCAGTTCCCTCACGAGTTTGGCAATCTCCGAAGCCCTGGCGGTTGAAAGTAAAATAGGGCTGTCTCTATAACTAACCGCAAATGATTCAGATCTTCGGGGCAGATCCGTACACGGTCTTGTAGAAGTAGGTCTTAAAGGTTGCTTAGACGCTCTTAATCTCCGGAGTACCTGCAGATTGGCTCATGGCGCGATCTTGGGATGCCCTCTGGCAACTTGTCAAACGAACCTTATTTTTGCGATGGTAGTTTGGTTTATAAATCGAATGGTATAAATATCATTTCACCGCATTTGTGGTGGTAAATTTGTCCTGCATGGCAAAACCAAGCAGCAAGGATGGGGCCCAATGACATGTCGCTTCGTTCGCTCGCCCCGTTGAGGCGACCTCCTGGACCCCTCCCGGGATGCCACAAGATGAGAACTGCATGCGTTCCTGCAAGCAGAAGAAGGGTAGTGTAATTTATCGGCCGTTCAAGTTATGGGAGCTCTTGTTTCGCTAATCAACTCGGGCTCTATGGGATAAAGTCGAGCGCCACTCCGTCATGACTTGACGAAGAGATATATAAGCCACACGACAGTTTCCTCTAGACACTATATGTTTAGCGGAGCCTCAAGTCTGAAGTATCAAAGTTACTTATTCTCCTTGTCCTGATCATATGTCTCTAGTGGTTTTCGATACCACCCATACGTTGAACAAATGTCGTCCGAGAAAAATCGCTACTGGATCCCTAATTTTGACATCAACAAAAAGGTCATCACACAAGAGATTCAATATTACCTAGGACCAGAATCCACAGTCAGGCCATATACGCGAGAGGTACTA
Organism: Oidiodendron maius Zn; assembly: GCA_000827325.1. NCBI lineage: Eukaryota > Fungi > Ascomycota > Leotiomycetes > Myxotrichaceae > Oidiodendron > Oidiodendron maius. Next base: position 3,030,542 of record KN832871.1, on the reverse strand, counting down.
ACTCAGTACCTGCATCGCTGTTGATTATTGCACTAATAATCATACCTTAGGGCGAAGATGGGTTCCTTATCACGACACCGGGAGAGTGCCTGACGGATGTAAGCCACGCACTCCAACAAGCAAGCTACTAGACTGCGGTTAACACACCATTTACACTGACACCTTACAGGAACAAATTGACGACATTTGTCGCAAGTCTAAAGAAGTGTGGGAGAAGCAGGCTGCTGCTCGCTCAAAAAAGGAGTCGGACAAAAAACTGAAAAGACCACTTCATCAACCTGTCGTGGTATCCCGAGGCTCCAAATCTTCCTCATCAAGACACCATCATCACCACTCGGAAGACAGATCTGAAGGATCGCGACGCCATTCTGGAGACAGCAAGCGTGGGGATAGCTCAAGACGATAAAGAACACGTGCTCAACTCTTGCCAGCATCTAAGGAGATATGTGGTGTGGTGATGGCCTCTGCGTGCATTTCAATATTAAGACAGGGAATAGGAAATCGGAAGATGTGGTAGGGAGACGAGAAGAAGAAATTCGGGAGTTTTCAAGGACTTGCATAGCGTGGGGTTGCTTGATTGGTTTCGAAACTTTACTCGGCTTCTGCTTCCACTCGCAACTTGTGGAATAACCCAGGTCAATCCGTGTTTGATATTATTCGTCAAGAACAGAAATACAACAGACAATCCCGTTTCCGCCGTGATACTCCCTCGTGCTCCCCTTACAAGGTGGGTGCTTCTAAAAGCTGTCGCGTTCGGTGTCGTGTGGCAACTACAACGGTTATGGTTTGAGAGTATAAGCCTCAAAGTTTCCGGGCGTGGTACATTTATACGTCAAAACCTTGCCTGCCATAAGGCTGGCCGCTCTGTTGGGCAATTAGGCAGGGGCGGGTGATAAGGCTCAGGAACCTGACGTCGACCTCCTGTGAGGCCCACCTGCGTCAACCAATTTATATTCAGTATTTATAATTGACTGGCAATCCCTCCCTTTTTGGCCTTATGCTATGGCCCATTTGGGTCGCTGTCTTTGCGCCACGCATGCAGTCGCCAGCCTCGTCCAAGACCCGTTCATAGTTAAAAAGTTTATTTTGCCACTCTAGCGCCCTGTTGGTGTTGAGGCATTTATCCATTCTGTCCTTGCAAAATTGACTTCGTAGAGCCTTGTCAAAATTGCTGCCTATCAAGTTTCTGCTGCTCCAGGCTTTTTTCGTACCCGTCAAGCTTGAGAGGACCGGCGGACCAGAGCACAATAGCTTGAACTTCGGTTCGCAAGTGTATATTATTGGAGTGCTTGCCCAGTTTTTGTCGTGGGGCCTGGATATAACCTATTACGTTGATCCATTCCCCGATTTGAGTTTCGTCTGACTTCAGGGAACTAACCAAAAGGCCCGCATCTACTATGGCCTGGACTTTGTTTCCTGGAGGATAGTTGTGCTCCAGTGTTAGTGTAGCTGTTTTGGTGGAGTAATTTGTTACACTTTACAAGTCAGCACAAAACTATATGTGGTGACAGATCCAAAATCATCTAAAATGGACATGCAGCTTCTTGTGACCAACCAGTCTCTGATACCACAAGTCCCGTACCTTGTTCTCAAGAGGCCCTAATGACTTCGAACAATCTCCCGTAAATGATACATGCCCCAAGCCACTGGAAGGAAGAAAATGTCCACTTACCATCCTAAGAATCTGACTTTGATTCCAGATGCAAGATCTGGGAGATTGGATAGCAAAGTCAATGTAGATGCGATAGATTCATTTTGTATGCCGGCCATTCGCAACTGGCAAGTGCAACACTTAGACTTGCTGAATGAATTACAAGACGTTGGCCATATCATCAGGGACTCCACATTCTTAGAAATAGTTTAGTGATGGAGAAAACTATATACCCAGGTAAAGGTAAATATTCGACTTTCACGTGACTAAAATATTATGCTCAAGATTAGTAAGCCATTCCAAACGAGAGGGACTAGCGCGCGTCATTGTCGGAAGTCACCACCACTGATCATTCACCCAGCAGGCAGCGAGTCTTCAAATCTCGAGAAACATCTTGAGATATTTCTTACCGATTACCCTAGTATTCTTCTTTACAGATACTCTAGGACAGATCCTCAGCTACTCCTGTTCGGAACCTTCTCTATCCTGTAGCCTCAACCCCACTACGAGCTACAGATAACACGGGCTCTACCATAATTGACCTCAGTCGAGTCTGCTTCACACAGTCGGCATCTCAATTAACAGGTGTCGGGCGCATTTGGAGAGTCGAGTTGTTGAGTGTCACAGAGTATATCGGAAGCAACTACACACTACAGGATGTCGGGAGTGTGGGGTTGGTTTGGGGGGCAGCCTGCCCAGAAGAAGAAGGATGCACCAAAGAATGCCATCCTGGCATTACGGGCTCACCTTGATATGCTGCAGAAGCGGGAACGGCATTTACAAAACCAGATGGACGAGCAGGATGCCATAGCGCGAAAAAATGTTAACACGAATAAGAACGGTATGTCTGGATCATGTCTATGGCCCTTTGGTATCTGGCCGCTGTTTTTGGCAGCAGATCAGTGAACATTATGAATAGTTGTTAACATCTTGAGTATGACAGCCGCGAGAGCCGCACTGAGGCGGAAGAAGCAGCACGAGCACACCCTCGAACAGACAACGGCGCAGATGGCCACCTTAGAACAACAAATATATTCGATCGAGGCGGCGAACATTAATAAGGAGACTCTCTTGGCAATGGAAAACGCTCAGAAGGCTATGGCTTCAATACATGACAAGCTGGATATTAATAAAGTCGATGAGACGATGTATGGTTCCTTCTTGGAATGGATATGCCAGATGGGAAATACTGACGTATTTATTACAGGGACAAACTCCGAGAACAGCATGCATTGGGCGAAGAGATCGCGCAAGCTATTACTAGCGCTCCTATTGGCGAGCCTATCGATGAATCAGAGTTGGATGACGAGCTGGCCGAGCTTGAACAGGAGCAACTTGACAACCAGATGCTCAAGACAGGTACTGTTCCAGTGGCCGACGAGGTCCACAAATTGCCTGCGGCCGTAAACGGAGAGAGTAAGTTTAGGATGCATTATCCTCTGTTGACATTTGCTGATGGTCCGGCAGTCAAAGGCAAAGCACCAGTTGCGGTAGAGGACGACGAAGAGGAAGAACTTCGCAAGTTGCAGGCCGAGATGGCTATGTGAGATCAGCACCGGTCTGATTGTGACCTTTCCTTAATATAATGGGGCCACACTGGCGGTGTAGGGAGCTGGCATTCACCACGGGGTTATGGTTGCTTTGGACGAGCTGATGAGCCTGGAAGAGTCCTGGTCTGTTTTCAAAGCCGGCGTTATAGGATCTACTGCACATTTCATGGAACTGAATACCGAATACATGTACCTCTCTCTTGCCGAGATAAGACGCGCAGGAAGTCAGTGTGAATGAAAAATATCTAAGGAAGATCATGTGTCGAGATCAACACCGGTGTCACGGGATCACGGACCACCCCTGGTCCCCAAAATTTCCGATGAGTTGTCACGGCGCTGGCGGCATTTCACACCCCGCGCCCTAACACAGCACCAAAAACAATGGCAATATCTCACTCGTATTAACATGCCCTTGCCTTCCTGCAATGCTGCTACTGGTTCCCTGGTACGGTTCCTCCCGACATGGGAGGCTTACCTCACGCGAACACGTCGCCATGCACCATTCCTGCACCACGGGAGCTCCCTTGGCTAAAGCCAGGAACCAGTAGAGACGCATCACTTGCAGCTACCCAACAGCGTCTTGGTCTCTGCCAGACTGCTACGGGGTCCCCCTCCTCAACGGTCTTGTGTGTGCGTGCCGACCAGCGAGACTCGGTTTGGCACGCCATCCATTTTCCTCATGCGTATAGGTGTGCATCGTTGGGCCGCACCCGACAATGCAGCTGCTCTGGAGTATCAGACTCAATTGTCCGGCCCACCCAATGCGACGTGGCGCCAATGCCCCGTACCAATGAGTGTTGGGCACGATTATGATTATGATCACTTGGACTCCCGAGTAATTCCATCGTGGGGGTATCTCTCCGATGAGGGAGTTTTTTGCTGCATCCCTCTCTTCTCTCGTCCACGCGCCAATGAGGTGGCTGTCACAGTCTCGTTTCTCACCTATAATATTCTTTATAGGCGGCAAACTACCTTCTCAATTAGTATATTGTTTTTAATTTCTGAGTTACCCCTTTCACAAGAGCATAATTCAAAATCCTCCTGTCAATACCTTAGTGGGTGTTGGGTTGAGAGACCCTGTCCCTCTCAGGTCGGGTACCGGCAATTCGTACACAGCCGATAGTGGTGGCATGGGAGGAGGCAATAAGAAGAATCTCTGATATTATCCTGTTCAAGTCTCTTGGTCTTCGTTCTGAGTCGAGGTACAGTCGTCAGAATGGAGAATAATATTGCATACTGTCCGTATCGGGTAAACATTAACGGTACATGGACCAATGTACAGACTACACAATTCTCAGCCCCAGTGACGTTCTCGGGCACACTGCAAACTACGCAGCTTACGCCACTGCAAACTACGCAACTTACTCCATTGCAAAGCACTCGACTTACAGCACCTGTGACTTTTACGGGTACGGCGAAAGACCTGGACTTACTCGAAGCCTGCAAAGAGAAACCTGACAAGACCGGTCCCAATAGCAGTAAGATCCTTCTCCGCTGCTTTAAAACCTTGCTAATTCAATCTATAGTTCCCGCTGGAGGTGCAGAGCAGTACCTCGACACCGAGGAAGAACCAGCAGAGACTGAAGTGAAGGAAGATACCATTACAAATGCCGATGCCGAGAAGGAGGAGGAGAATATAGCAGAAGCAATTGCTGCCGATGTCGAACCGAATGATGCGCCAAAATCTACAGAGGGTGGGTCCAATTCTCAGTCTTCGGATCCGGTACCTCCCGCTGGTTGTGGGAGCGCCGAGTCACAGAATGATCCCAAACCCGCTGAAGATGAGATATTCAAACCTCTAGAGCCAGAGGTGACCAAGGCTCCACCAGCGAAAAATGAACAAGAAGCTCCTGCTGCACATAGTCCTGCTGAAAATGCGAAAGCAAAAGCAGAATCCCAGCCAGGTACGTCTTCTGAAGCAGAACCAGCCATCGGAACGAAAACCGAAGCACCCGTCAATAGTGGAGAGGAGAAAGCCTTTCGCTCGCGCAGCCCCCCTGTAGTTCGTTTCGCTCCTGGCACAGCTCCGCCAGCTGAGGTGCCCGCAAATCCAAAGCCCAAAGAGAAGAAACCTAAGAGAAGGGATCTAAAAAGAGAGAAGGCCAAAGATGCTAAAGCTGCTAAGGCCCCAGAGCCACCGAAGAATGTCGCAGAACCGAGAATGGTTGAAGCTCCGAAACCAGAGAAGGCAGACAAGCCTCCAAAAGGCAAAGTAGACAAGAAGAAAGAGAAAGAGAAAGCTAAGGCGAAAACCAAGCCCGGTAAACAGAAAGCATCTGGTGGCAAAGCGATCGCGGCTACCGCCGCCGCCGCCGCCGCCGTTGCGATCGCAGCAGAACTTTCATCTGCCTTGTCGGAGCCAGAAAAAGAGTCCCCGGCGACCGCAGAACCGCCCCCTGAGTCTGCATCAGAGGCCCTGGCAGCTCCTAATGATCCCCCTACCGAGGCACAGCCTCCAGAGCCTGCGCCTGCGCTTGAGGCTGCCCAAGTTGAACCTGCACCCGCAGACTCTGCAGCTTCGAACGAAGTTGCTGATCTCGGTACGGAAGCTCCAAAGGACACATCTACTGAGGAAATAGCGACAAATGCCCCCTCGGAAACTGCAGAAGCAGTTCCAGAAGAGCCTGAACCAGAGCAGCCTGAAGCATCATCAGCTGAAGAAACAGCAAATGTCGATTCAACTGTCGAGCCACCACCAGCTGATTCCAAACTTGCCGAAGAAGCCTCTATTGTTGACAGTGCGAAGCCAGAAGAGCCAGCCGTTGCCGAACCCGAGCCTGTAGAGGCATCGCCTCTTGCTGAATCTACCAGTTCCGAGGAGAAACAGTCAGGAGAAGCCGCAACTGAGTCGCAGGGGCAACCGATAATTGAGGAGAATAATCCTGAGGCTGCCAATGAGGAGCAGAATTCTCCTGTAACAGAGGAAGCTGTGGCAGAGGAAGCTGTGGCAGAGAAAGCTGTGGCAGAGGAAGAAAAAGCAGAGGAAACTGTGGCAGAGGAAGCTGCAGCAGAGGAAGAAAAAGCAGAGGAAACTGTGGCAGAGGAAACTGTAGCAGAGGAAGCTGTGGCAGTGGAAGAAAAAGCAGAGGAAACTGCTGCAGAAAGTGCCCCAGTTCCGGCTGAAGGCGGAATCCCAGAACTTGTCGCGCAGGAAGCGAAATCGGAGGAGCCTGATGCCGAAACTGTTGATACGCTTGCTGTGAATGATGCTCCAAGTCCGACCGAGGAGGGGACAAAAGAACTGGTTCCCGAATCACCCGAAGAGTCTGTTCCTCCTGCTAAAGAGGAGTCTATAGCTGAGGAAGCAGCTGTCGAAGTTGTCGAAGTTTCTCCGCCTCCAGCTGAAGAGGAACTAATAGAACCATCTCCTGAGCTGGCTACGGAACCTACTCCTGCTCCTGAAGAGCCACTACCTCCAGCTGAAGAGGGGTCTAAAGCTGAAGAGGAGTCTAAAGCCGATGAAGTTGTCGTTGAAGCTGCGCCTTCGGCAGACGAGATCTCACCAGCTCCAAGTATCGAAGAAGCCGAAGCCGATGGGAATGATATCGAACAGGAGACTCCCAATGCTGCCGGGTCACATTCTCTAGTCACCGAGGAAATGCCGGCAGATGAGCCTACAGCTGATGATTCAACGAGAATTGAGGAGACTACTCCTGTGCCCATATCTACGGATATTGAAGAAGTTCAAGAGGGTGTAAACCTCACTGAAAGCCCTCCTACCCCTGCCGAGGAAGATATGTCAGCTCTGCCTGATGAGGAAACTAAACCAGGGGAGCAAACTGTCGACGGTGAATCTACTGCCGAAAAGGAAGCATCACCTGCATCCATTGTGGTAGATGAGCAAGCCGCTGAAACCAAAGTTGAGGACTACGAGGATAAAGACGCACCTCAGAGTGAGGAAGAATCTATTCCAGAAGAGCCTCTAGCACAAGAACCCGCATTGGAAGAGCCAGCTTCGCCAGAACTACTAGCGCCAGAGCCGCCAGCGGATGAATCCGCTGCTGCTGCAGCTGCAAGTGAATCTCAATCTGTCGAGGAGGAAACCTCAGTCGAGAACAAGCCAACCACAACAGTTCAGGGTAATGCTGCAGTAGGAGAGGAAGAAGCAATAACTTCCGCTGCTGAGGAACAGAGCATAGAAAATTTAGAGCAAGCCGTCGAAATCAAACCACCCCAAGACGCGAACGAATTTACACTCGCTGATAATGCCAATGCACAATCACCATCTGAGATTGAACCCGCTCCTCCCGAGCCTGTACCCTCAGATGAGAATAAGGAAGAAAATAGCAAAGATGCTACTGACAAAGATGTTGAGAATACAGTCGAAAGCACCCACAGTTTAGGTGTTTCAACTGATGATTCTTCTACATTGGCCACTTGTGAGACTGAAGCTTCTACTATTGAGTCTACTGTGGAGAAAGCCGTTGATGTCAGTGAAGAGGCTGAAGAGGCTTTAGTCGAGCCTGACAGTGGTGAACAAAGTGGCTCTGCAGAAACGGAACAGGAGACCAGCAATGTGTCAGCTGGAGCAGGTAATGAGAAACAAGATTCCGATGTCCAACCTCCAGAATCTCAGCCTCCAGAGGAGAAAAGAGATATAGAGGAAGCTTCGCAGGAAGTTGCACCCGAGAATGCATCAGATACAGTAGACCCTCATCAAGGATCCCTTCCCGCTGAATCTCCGGTTGTTCAAGATAGTAAGAACGATGAAGAGCCAGCCAATGACCCAACGGAAGAAGCCAATGTTGGACAGCAAATCAATGAGCCAATTCCAAGTAAGGGAGACGTGTCTTCTGAGCCAACTGTCACGACAGAGACCGCTAATAACACAGAAGAAGTGTCTCTCCTAGATGAGAAAGTGGCCGAAACAGAACCAGTCGAAGACAACCGGATTACTGAAGAGGCTACTCAGGACGACAGTGTACAAGCCATTGAGGCGGCGCCAGTGGAAGAAATAGCGCAACTGAGCGAAGATACTAAGCCCTCTGAAGAGAGTGTCACAGAAAATGCTGAACCAGATCCTATACCAGTTGAGGACACATCTGGTCGACCAGAAGATGCTGCGAAGGAGAATAAGGGTTCCGATTTGAATGAGGCACCTGCTACTGTTGAAAGTAGTCCAGAAAGTAACAAGTTAGAGGAACAAACTCCAGAACCGACAGCAGTTGAGACCCAAACGCCCACTGAAAATGTCTCAGAGGCTGCTGGGTCAGAATCTAGTTCGGAAGCCTCAGAAGGTAAAGATGCATCGGCAGCGGGAAGGACTAGTGAAGGCGACGAACCGACAGAAGAACCAGCTCCCGAAGTCCCAGTCGCTGAAGCTGTACAAGACCTAGTTGAAAGACCCTCGACTGATGTCTCGGAAGGCGTAGAGACAAAAGAGGTCGAACCAGTCATAGAGAGCCCACCTCCTGTTGCAGCAGGCACAGAAACACAATCCGAAGCTGCCGCATCCACTATAGAAGAAGGCTCTGCACCTGCCGAGGTCTCAACTGGGAGCAGTCAAGAAACTGAGGGACCAAACAAGGCAGAGGAGACAAAGGTAGAGGAAGCTATAGTGAGTTCTATGCCCGCTGAAGTGGCCACAGGGGAATCTAAGGAGGAAACAAAAGAAGAGTCTAAGGACGAAGAGGCCCCAAAGGCTGAGACGCCTGCCGAGAGCTCCACTCCGCCAGCAGAGGTAGTAAAGGAGGTGGAAGAAGTCAAAGCCGAAGACCCTGTTGAGAGCGCTTCTCTACAGGAAGTAGCCGTTCAAGAAGCTTCCGTTGAGAGCGCTCCTGTAGAAGAAGCCTCAAACTCCGCTGTTGCGGAAATTGCTGTGACTGCCGCGATCATAGCAGGGGTTTCCATTGCCGCCGAATTGGCGAGCACATCTGAGGATGCTTCGAAAGAGCCAGAGGCGCCGGCTATAACTGATAAGGCTATCGTTGCTGAGCCGGATCAAATCTCTCCTGAGGATGCTCCGCCATCTCCAAAGTCCGAGAAGCACAGGAGGCGTAGGCATTCTCATCGCTCAAGCCACCACAGCTCAAAAAAAGAAGGATCGACTGAAGATTCACATCACTCCCACTCACACCGAAGACGACGCGATAGTGTCAGTTCGGGGAAAGTCATGGTGGACCCGTCAAGCCCCAAAGCAGAGAAACCAGCTCGACACGACAGTGGAGTCAGCGCTGGGAGCGTCAGCTCTCACGGAAAGAGGCACCGGACTCCAGAAGAGCAAGCTGCACATGAAAAACACAAGGAGCGGCGCCGAACTCCTGAGGAGCAAGCTGCGCATGACAGGCGCAAGGAAGAGAGACGAGCTGCGAGGATAAAGGCTGCTGAATCTGAAAGTGCAGTGGTTGATGCGCCAGCCGCAGAAATCCAACCAATTTCTATCTTAAGAAGGATGTCACGTAGGCTGAGCGTCTCAAATCCCAACCAGTCCAAAGAAGAAGGTGAAAAGCGACCCAAGTTATTGGACATGAAGAAAGGAGAGAGCGTGGTCAAGACTCCTTTTATGGCGAATTCTGAACCCCATATCAGGGAGAGTATCAAGAGGGCCTCCAAACTTCCCACCGGTGATCAATCCACTATCCCCCCCGATACTGATAAGTCAAAAGCGGTCGATCAAAAAAACTCTAGCCACAGGCGCTCTCGCTCATCTCGGCAAGAAGGTGAAAGAGAAAGGCACCGGACTGAAGAAGAGCGGGAGGCAAGAAGAATTAGGCGAGAGAAGGAGAGGGAGGCCGAGAAAGCTGCAGAGCAGGTGGCACGGGAGGCAAAGGAGCAACAGAAGATTGACGATGAAAGGAGAAACGCCCGCCGAGAGGAGCGACGCAAGAAAAGAGAGGCTCAGGAGAGAGAAGCGGAAGCCGCCAATGAGAGGGAGAGGGAAAAGGAGAGGGAGCGGGAACGAGACAGGCGCCGAAGCCACAGAAGATCAAAGCAGCCGGAGCTGGCTAAGGGCAAAGAGAAGGATAAAGAGATGGAAAGAGACAAGGGGAAGGGGAGGGAAGGGGAGAGGGGGAAAGAGAAGGAGAAGCAGAAGGAGAAAGAGAAAGAGAAGGAAAAGTCCGCGTTAAGGTCTCTTCTTTCCTTTGGGAAGAAAGTTTTCGCTTGACGATTCGTATACCCCACGGTTTGACAACACTTTCGGAAACGCTGAGATATGATACGATTAGTACGGGGAGGCTATCTGTATTTTTATGGTCCTGTTGTATGGCTAATGTGCTTAATATGTATCTCATATGTATATGTGGTAGAACCTCCTTACCACTAGGTAGTCAATTGTACGCTTATCTGAGTATAATATACGTTCTACATTTTATGGCAGGTTTCAATAGAAAATCACGAGCACCCAACAAAATCGACCTGTATAAAGGGAGCCACGTTGGTTATGCATTCGTTAGCGATTACTTATGCTAATTTAGCACTGGTAAGGAACCAGATAGTGCCTCACGTCAGGTTTAGTTTTCGTCTTGTATTGGAATTAATAGAGTTCAGTTCGGCAAGTCAGGAAGCTTTATAAATCCCAATCTTCGCAGAAGATTAAGCAATTCCACACTACATGGTATCCTGGAGCGTCCCAGTACCCCGTTCGCACTTTAAAGGACTATAGAAAAGACGTGCCACCCCACTGTGTGTATGAGCTGACAAGCAGCATTTTAATAACCAAGGATCGCTGTAGCATATAGCCTCGGAGTATGTTACGCAGTAACTACCCATATTATAAGCAGAGACCCTGAAGTTTTACTGTCCTCGGCACAATTTACAGAGAAGCTGGCTTTATAGTGCATGTAGAGCGAGCGCCGACATGTATCTCCAGGTATGAGCAGGCAACTGAGTTGTTTATATAAGAGTATGTTCTTGGAAAATGAGTTTATGGCAGTATAAAGTACAGAAGACACAGGCACAGTTGCCAACTCCTCTTAATGCCTCCCCATTCCCTTTTTTACACCTGGATCGCTCACAAGGTCTATCCCTCACTTCCTCTTGTTGACCTTTAGAGAGTCCAAATCATTGCGTTCCTTAATCTCGACCTCGATCTGTCTGATGATGGGGGAGAGGTAATGGTAATCCTGCCATTCAACACGTCAGTCACAGCACCTTTGATAGGGTTACAGGCCGGTATGCATACCTCCTCTGGTTTGGTCTGCTCCGCCTTGGGGAGGAGTTGGTGCTGGAGCGACAGCTGTAGATGGTCAGAAACATGCTCTTATACGGCTCCTATAACTTATATCACATCCCACGCTTACCTGTAAAGCTCGACGGATGCGGAAGATGCGATCGTAGGACTCCTTCTCTGGGAGACGCTTGAGAGCTTGCTGGACGATCTCGCTCTCTTCCGGGATCAGGTCGTCATTCCTGCAGGTAATCACTATCAGTATGTCTCACTCGCTCTCAGAGCTCTGGCAATGGGTCTGCGGCACCACCAGTGCGTGGGATGCGGTCCCCAACTATGCATGGTCGACGTACCTCAGGCCCAGTTGTCGGTATCCCGCGGCATTGCCCCACCATGCGGCGACGGGTGTCAATGCCCTCTTCAGCCATGGCCGCTTGAGGATGAAGTTTATGAGTGAGGGCGCAGACATGGCGGTGGTGACGTCGACTCAATTGGGCGGTGTCAAGCTCTTTCAAGGTTCGGTGGTGCTTGTCGTCCAGCCTTTTGGTGTCGCGAAAATGAATCGGTGTTGGCGTCGCTGAGTCAGCATCCAAATTGTTCACGTGCCCCGTTCGGAACTTTCAGCAGCAAATCCTCAGAAATATCTAGGGATCTCCCCCCACTCTGCAAACCGCATGCTGCCTTGCCGACATTGACCTTCACACAACCTTGTCCAGCCGGCCACAGACCGCCTCAGATCAGATCCATCTCCCACCACCCCTCCTCCTCCTAGGCTCGAATACACGACGCTGCCGGTGTCGACGTTGGTCTGGTACACTACTGCGACAATCTATCTCGGGCTGGTAAGCTCGCCCGTCGTGATTTGCCTCTAGTGTCCGAGAAATCCATTCTTTCATCCGCCAAACCCGCCTCGGCAGCGGGCTCTCTACCAACACTATTCCATCCTCTCCTCTTCTCCTCAGATAACGACTTGAGATTGTGCGACAGCTGTCAATGGCCTGTGACAATCGCTAGTTGCTGTGTCTCTGGCGTGCTGCGTGGGACATTCCCCGCACCCCCGGGACACGACCTGCGACGACAAGAAGCTTGCTTTCTGGCAGAGCAGCGTGCGGCTGGATCTCTGTCTGTGGTTTAGACGGGGCCGGTGAAGCTCGCCCTCCAAGCCAGTCATCATTACAATGTCGCATGAACGCAGCACGCCATCCTCTACTGGTACCGACGAGTATTCGCCATCGACGTCCACCTCGCCCCAGTTCGGAAACCCGCACGCAGCATTGGCAGTACAGCATGGGCCCCTCACAGATCTGGAAGCGTTCTGCGTCGGGAAATCGGATTCAACCTTCAACGCCCTAGCCGGAGCTGTCGGTGGGTTCGCCTCGGGCGTAGTAACATGTCCGCTGGATGTGATCAAGACCAAATTACAGGCGCAAGGAGGGTTCCAGGGACGGCAAGGAGCAAGCCATGACCCTGCACACGTTGTATATCGAGGAATGCTCGGCACAGCTAAGATAATCTGGAGAGAGGAGGGTGTCCGGGGCATGTATCGAGGACTGGGACCGATCATACTGGGCTACCTTCCGACGTGGGCTGTTTGGTTCACAGTGTATGGGAAGTCGAAAGAGTTCTTCGTCCAGTATCACGGTAGGCTAGAAGAGCCCATGACGAGGTGCATTGTAGCTAACTATTACGTTAAGGCAACCCGAACGTAGTCAATTTCTGCTCCTCGATTGTGGCCGGAGCGTCTTCGACAATGGTTACTAATCCAATATGGGTCATCAAAACTCGACTGATGTCCCAAATCAGCCGCAATTCTAACAATGGCGTTCAGCCCCCCTGGCATTACAGATCCACCTTCGATGCGGCGAGGAAGATGTACAGGACGGAGGGGATCATCTCCTTCTACTCTGGTCTGACGCCTGCCCTCCTCGGCCTAACTCATGTTGCTGTGCAGTTTCCCGCATACGAGTATCTCAGACGGAAATTCACGGGCCAAGGCATGGGCATAACCGCAGAGGGAGATCCAAGCTCTCATTGGATGGGAGTCCTATCCGCCAGCGTGCTTAGCAAAATCCTGGCTAGCTCTGCTACATATCCCCATGAGGTCATTCGCACCAGACTGCAAACACAGCAGAGATCCGTTCCCTCTGCATCCTCGGAGTACGCAGCATTCCGAGGCGGGTTGGAGGGCTCCAATCCCCATGGATCACAGGCAATAATCGCCAAGGTCTCAAACGCTGTGCCGCGATATAAAGGCATCATTACTACATTCAAGACCATCCTAAGAGAAGAAGGATGGCGAGCATTCTACGCTGGTATGGGCACCAATATGATGCGGGCCGTTCCAGCAGCAACCACGGTCATGATCACATACGAACTTGTTATCAGGCGTCTTAACCGTGCGAGGGCAGAAGGAACTGAAAAGTCGATTAGTGGCTGGTGATTAATCGGTGGGATATTACAGGCACTGATCCTGTGTGGTGTTGGCTCTGGTGATGGTGTTTATAGAACCGTCTCCTCCCAGGAGGCTCTGTGCGCCGCGTGTCGGGTTATGGATTAAAGGCATACGGCTGTGACCAATTGCATTCTACGGCTTTTCATTTCAAGTTTGGCGTTTGGTTTCGGATTTAGCCAGGGGTAAATACTTTGGAAGCCACCCAGTTGGGCTTTTTATCGGTAGGGATGATATTACACCCGTTCATGGCGCTGGGTGATACCTGCTTAAGAGCGGCCCGAATGGGGCGTGTAGGATAGACAACGACCTCCGCCATATAAATACACATTCTTCTCACAATCTTTATTCTGAGCTCATTGGTGATGATACTGCTTGTATATGAGTGGCAGCTCATACCACTAGGACGAATAAGCCCAAGATAGTCGATAGGACCCTTCCTCTACGCCTAAACTCCTTTCAATGCAAAAATTCCGGGTATCAGCGAGACAGAGCTTCGTATCAAGAGCTCCTCCCTTTCCCAGCGCGTTCCCTAATAATCTTCTCAACCTCCCCTGTCGTCTCTGTTCTCGAGACTGCGTCGCGGGCTTTATGACCGAGAGGCATCTGCGCATCCGGCGGCGCCAACTGACCATGGCGCCTCAGGTTCTCGTTGTACCAATTGATCTGGCCTCCATCGGCTTCGCGATGTCTCTGCGCGTTCCGTTTTGCCGCTTGAATGCTTGACCTGGAGTAGACAAACAGCAGGCCTGCCATTGTAAAGGCCGCCAAAGGCGCCATAATCGTCTGGATTTAGGTCAGCAAACTCCTTCTTCCCAGGACAGCGCAAGAGCATTGATCTACCCTTGAGTTGACATTGTATTTCCGTGCCATGTTCGCCGCGGTTCCTCACATCTTCGTGGCGGTGGTTGGAGCGTTGGTGGTCGTCTCTGCCCGGTGAGAGATCATGCGATCGCGACAGGGATTTGGGCTTCCGACATCATCGCCGAGGCTCCGCAACATTTTTCCCACAGCAAGAGGCAATACAAAAAACATCTTCCCTGGCGGATGTTCAGCGACCACGCCGGATGTCGATCTTCTGAATACCAATCTCCCAGGCAGTGGGGGTCGTGATTTACTAGGGAAACATGAAAGGGTTCAATGTCGCAGCGGCACTGGGGCGGTCCAGCCCGTGGACATGTCGACAATGCATGCATCACGCGAGAGTCGGTTCGAAGGTTTTAAGACAGGCAAGGCATTACTCCAGTCGGACGATCGAGATGCCCAGGCCGAAGAGGGTAGGGTGGGTCTTTCTTGCTGCTACAGGTACAGCATTGGGCGTGGGCGCGATCGTGTTTACGGATGAGGTGAAGCATGCGTATCTGGGCGTGCAACGATCGGGAAGGGTGATGGGCACATTGGCTGTTTGTATAAATGAGTAAGGTCTCGCCGCTGATTTGAGTGGGCCATCGCTCTGACGTTCTTGTTCTGCAGTTATCGTGTTACGTTGAACCAGAACGAGAAGACAGATGATCCAGAGGAGCAGGCTCGGGCGTTAAAAGCTTGCCACCAGAGATGCGCAAACCGGACACTGAGAGTGCTGGAAAAGAATGGGAGTGTATTCATAAAACTTGGACAGCACCTGGTATGGTGGAATGCCATGTTTCATCTTAAAGGGCGTTGGCTAACAACTGGCTTAGAGCGCTATGAACTACCTCCTACCACTAGAATGGACGAGAACCTTCATTCCCCTCCAGGACAAATGTCCTGTGTCGTCTTTTGAATCCATAGAGGAGATGTTCATGAAGGACACGGGCAAGCCTTTGTCTGATTTCTTCTCTGAGTTTGATCACGAACCCATAGGTGCGGCGTCATTGGCACAGGTCCATCTGGCAACTGTCAAGGCGACGGGTCAAAGAGCAGCGGTGAAAGTTCAGCATCCAGCATTGGCCGAGTGGATAAACCTCGACTTGGGTCTTACCCGCTTCACCTTTTCAACGCTGAAAAGATTCTTCCCCGAGTATGATCTCGAGTGGCTTTCTAATGAGATGGAACTGTCTCTGCCCCAGGAACTCGACTTCTCTCTTGAAGGAGAGAATGCCCGCCGGGCGCAGGAATATTTCTCCCACATCCCTGGAATACCAGTGGTGATTCCCAGTGTTATGTGGGCGAAGAAACGGATCCTAGTCATGGAGAACGTCTCTGGGCACCGTCTCGACGACCTCGACTTTCTTGACTCGAATGGCATCGACCGAGACGAGGTCTCCGCTGCGCTGGCACGCATCTTCAACGAGATGATATTCGGGACAGGCGCCCCCTTGCACTGCGACCCTCACGGCGGCAACATCGCCATCCGCAAGAACCCACACCGGCGTGGCTGCAACTTCGACGTGATCCTCTACGACCACGGACTGTACCGCGACATCCCACAATCACTGCGTCGCTCATACGCCAAGCTTTGGCTGGCAGTCATCGACGCGGACGAGCCTCGCATGCGCAAGTACGCCAAAGAAGTCGCCGGCGTGAGTGACGAGCAGTTCCCCCTTTTCGCCTCAGCCATTACAGGGCGCGATTACACCGTGCTGACCAAATCCATCGCCATTGCGCGCTCGGATGAGGAGAAGAGGCATATCAATGATGCACTGGGCGACGGCATGCTCCAGCAGCTCGTCCAGCTCCTGGCACATGTCCCTCGCATCATCCTACTAATCTTGAAGACGAACGACCTAACGCGGAGTTTGGATGAGAATCTGCACACGCGGCAGGGGCCGGTGAGGACGTTCCTGATCCTAGCCAGGTACTGCTCGCGAACAGTGTTCGAGGAGCAGCTCGAGGAGTTGAGAGACCAGGGAAGTTTCCTGTGGCCGAGGAACATGCTCGGATTGTTGGGGGCGTGGTTAAATTATGTCAGGGTCGAGGCTAAACTAGAAATGTTTGAGCTCTGGCTCGGATTGAAGAGAGTCGTTGGGATGTCCTGATCTTGTTAGAGTCGTATAACTACATGCGCTGTACATATAAGAATTTTCTGCGGGAGTAACTATAGATGTAGACACATACCCACTCCTAGACGGGTTAAAATATATTACTGGGCGAACTTATCTTCTTTGGGGGTCTTGAAGATATCATAGCATACATTGGCACACTTCATCTCAGATCACTTATCAACAGGTAAAACCACACTTAATTTGAATCGAATACCTCCAAGAGGATCGAAAAACCAATGTGTATTGATTACATAGCCCATGCCTTTAGACCTACGAACCCGCCCCTCGCAAGCTATGCATGACGACCTATACCCACCGCGCACCATGAAAATGCAAAAGCAAAAAAGAGGGAAAGACTCGTTTCGTCCATCGTCTCGTGAAAAGAAAATATTTGTTCTACTCATTATCACATCACGACCATTTAATCTCCCCGCTTGGCTGTCGCGTTCTCCGCCTAGGGTTTATTTGCGGAGCCGTTCCACCTGGCGCTGGCGATGCAGATGATTTCGATTGCTCCCTCATCCTCGTTCCACTTTCTCTCTGCAGAGATGCCGGCTCATCCCGTTCCCTAAGCCCGGGAGCAGCCATCGATGAGCGTGTTGGGCGAAGTATGGATGTTCTTGGAAGGCGACTCTTACTAGCTGACGCAGAAACCGTATGGTCTGCACTAGTTTTCCGTGCAACCACTTGCGAGCCGTCCCGGCTGCTTGGCCGGTATAGGATCGCGTCCCCATTACGTGCAGCCGGCTTCCTTCTAGGAGTTACACTGCCATCAATAAACGCCGATGCCGCGGATACTCTAGCATGAGTCGGGGTCATCGGTGCCGATATGCTCTGGTGCAACGATGGGGGTGTGAATGAGCTCTTGCGTCTCGACATCGGGCCAGGCCTTGACCGTCCGCCACTTCCACTTTCCTGCTCCTTTTCGAGATCATACTTCACAAGTTCGCTGGCCATATTTCGTACCAATACCGCGTTATCATTCTCGGCAAGACTATGGATAGCCTCAAAGAGACCATGACTCCTGACGCCATCTGACAATTCCTCACTCGGGTCGCAGATACTACGGACGATACGTAGGAGGTTCAAGCGTACCACGGCTTTCTTATGGTTGAGTTTCTGAAGGATTCCAGCAAACATATCCGGCCTAGCCAGCGAGGCTGCAACTGGCGAGCTCAATCTCAGGAGCTTCTGCAGAGGCTCCAGAAGGTTGTAATCAAAGGCACCAACTTTGAGTGCATTGAAGCACTGGACAATTGCCTCTGTAAATTTACCTTCGAGCAGGCATTTTTCGACCTTGGCAGTTTCCTCCTGAAGCCTGGACACGTTTTAGTAAGATTCCTAGGAGAGATTTGCTATTCTTACCATATGAAAATAGCGTCCAGAGCGGTAACCTGCCAATATTGGTCCTCTAGGAGGGATACGTAAAACTGTAGGCCTTTGTTCTGCCAGAGATACTTTCTAGCAACCTTGCCAGAATGCGCCATATCGCACAGAATAGGGAGGGCGAACTCCTTCGGTGGCCGTTTCGTTTTCATGATGCGCTGCAGTAGTGGAATTATGCCGTTTGTAGCGGCATCTTCTTGTCGCACCTTGCTCAGCCGGCACAAGTTATACATTGTGTTCAAGACTTGGTTTGAGATCTCGCGGAAGTGTGTCTGCGACTTCTTCATGTTGGAATTAAGCAGATCGATGAGGAGCTCAATGGCATTCGCGGAATGCAGGCTATCCAAGGTCGTTGACAACATAGACAAATTTTTGATGAACTTGAGCATCGTAATCTGATGTGCCGGCGTCATACGATTCAGATTTTTAAGGACGCCTAGAATCCGTCAATATTATCTCTTACGGATAACTAGATAACGTACGTTTCAGCACAACACGGTCCGCAACAACCTCCTTCACGTAGTTCTCTGCTTGTGAGAAGAGGTAGAAGATATTAACAATACGCCCCTCGACCAGTTCGGAAAGCTCGTCCTTTTCCTCATCTAGTACGCGATCCAAGACAAGAACCAGCGGAGATAGGATTTTGCTGCGAGAGAAGATTCGGCAAAAGTCGTTCTTTGGTGTCGGTCCCTATTGAATGTTAGCACATTTGAAAGATCAATCACGCAAGATTCCAAACCTGAAGTTCAAACACATTCCAGATGCCATTAACACCAATAAGGACCAGATCTCTCGTCTCATCATAATCCTCATCCAAGAACTCAACTAGCACATTAAGCCCACCAGCGCTGACAAACATTTGAAGTGTCAGCGTTGATGTTTGATACATCTGGCGAACAAAAGCCGCAGCCTCCAGCCTAATTTCATTGGAATATTGCTTAGCGGCAAACTTTGTGATGATCGGGATACCTCCAACGAAGCATAGATTTTCTTGTATCTCAACATCGTTCAATATAATCTTGCAGCAGTTAGTAACATAAGTAGACACGCTTAGACGAATAGCTCACAGTGTTGACCACCTTCAATAACCGTAATATTGTAGTGTGGCGGCTCTTAACGGTACAGGGCTCGAGAATCTCAAGAATTGGGAGCATGCCGTGAGCACTAATGATAAGACCCTTTGCTTCTTCGGACTCGAATAGAACGTCAAGCTTCACAAATTAGCTCCATAGCACCATTCATAAAAGTGTAGACACATACCAGTTGCGCAGAGAGATCCTCCAGTACATCTTCCTCTTCTCTGACCTTTAACGAGCTCACCAGGCCCTCTACCAAGGTACAGAGCCGGGCATGCTTGTCTCTAGCAATATTGGCCTGCAAATCCATTTCATCAAATCCTTGCTCCAGCGATGCAAAAGGATCATCCTCGTCATCTTCATCACCAAGCCAAGAATTATTTGAAAGTTTAGAGTGCAGCATGAGAGCCCCTACCCCATCTTCAGAACCACGATCGCTTTCGTCCTTATCAGCAAAGCTGGCATCGTCATTACCAAAAATATCTGAGAAGTCTTCATCATCTTCATCTTCTGCATAGCGTTGTATCTCTACAGAGGATCTACTTCGCCGCACAGACTGGTCGGGAATGCTAGCCCGAGGTAACACATTTCTCCTTACGCTTCCGTGGCCGTTGACAGGCGACTGTGCGCTACGTGTCAGATCTGAAGGATGAAATAACTTTGGTGAAAGGGCATCATCCTATTATGAAGTAAATTAGCTTCAATACTTATGAGCAGAAATTGATTCCAGACCTTGACAAGGTTAAGCCGCCGATTGAAGACACTGTCAGTATCAACGAATAGATCCGAATAGTCTTCGACCGACTGCTCGCGATACAAGTTCGCCGGTCGCGATGGCAAAACGAATTTCGCCTCGGCTTGAGTTTTGGACGCTAACTTTGCCCGTGGAGGGGCGCTGTACGACGATTTTCTTCCAATCTTCTTTGGTGCCACAGCAGGGGTGATGTTCTGCGTGATCACGGTTGGTTTCACTCGATATGGCCGAATGGTCTCAAGGTCAAGGTTGTCTTGCTCAACATTCTTCTTGGGCCCCTTGATAGTCGTAAGGTCCCCTTCGAAGTTGTCGTCCCAATTGTCCTCATTTTCTTCGTTAGCCATCTCAAAAGATGCAAAAGCCTTGAGGCGATCTGAAGATAGCATGCCCCCAAAGTTGTCCTGGGGTTTGAATTGCGGAAGATGGAGTGCACTTGGCGATATAGCTGTAGCGAAGTCATCATCCCAATTATCGTCGCCTACAACTGTTAGCATTCCTCACGCAAGGGAGTAAATATTTCATACCTATGCTTTCTGGAGACCGAAATGCCTCAGCAGCGTGTTTAGGCTTTACCAAAGAGAGCGGGCCTTTAGCTGGGGTGAGTAAGCCAACACTCTGCTGGTCGTTATGTACGCTACGCAGGGGCTGCTCTCGTCTGGGAGGCATTGGGCTTGCGATATTTGAACGTGTAGAAGCACGGAACGATCCCGCACCATTCGGCGATTTCAGAGCCTCATTCCACTGCTTGACCTCCTCGACAGCTTCACTGAAATTGGCTGGCGGCTTTGGAATGGGGGCATCAGATCGTCTGGAGCCTACTATCCACGCATGCCTGAGAAGTTTGCGAGCAGACACTCTCAGATTTGGATCCTTTTGAAAGCATTGGATGAGAAAATCACGACAGGCCTAGGATAGGTTAGATTTTGATGATAGAATTTCGAAGCTGGAACTTACCGGCGATACTCCTTCTGGTAACGGCGGGTGGTCATCATTGACAATAGCAAAGAGTGCCGGCATAGGGGCCAACTTGTGATATGGTGGCTTCCCTTCCAGTAGCTCTATAACCGTACACCCCAAACTCCAGATATCAGATGCCGATGTAGCCCCAGATAACTGAATGATCTCTGGCGCCATCCAGTAGGGAGTTCCAACAACTTGTGCCTCTTTATCAGCTCCAGCAAGAGTGCTCGTAGACACACCGAAATCGGCAAGCTTAACCTTCCCATCCTTCGTCGTGAGGATATTTGCGCCCTTTATGTCTCGATGGATAACTCCTTGGTCGTGGAGAAACTGCAGGCCATGAAGGACTTGGGTCATATAGATGCCCACGAGGTTCTCCGGGAACTTGCCATAGCTTTTGCATATCGAATGCAACGAACCGTTCTCGCAGTACCTAAGACAGTGAGTAAAGAGACTGGATGGCATGGGGGAGGAAAGGTTTACTCCAATATAATGCTTAAACACTCTGCGGACTTAACGAAACCTAGGTACTTGACGATATTGTCATGCTGTTGGACGTCAGCAGCTCTCTCCTACTTATGTTTCAGGTAGCCGATGCTCACATTGAGGTTCTTCAGCAGGTCAATTTCTGCCTATATATATGTGTCAGCCACCAAAACTTCACTGTCCACAGTGTCCAAAATACCTCTATCATCCGTAGTTCGCTCTTGGGCAGGTCCCCCAGTCTAATCTGCTTAATGGCCACAGCCTCGCCCGTTCCCAGATTGAGAGCCTTGTACACCGACCCGAACGCCCCTTTGCCTAGAGAGTCTCCGAGAACCTAACCACGTATCAGCATATGGCGTAACGACCTCCGGGGAGGAGAACGCACGTAATCCCTGAGCTCAGGGACCTGAACGGCTTTCTCTCTCACCACCCTCAGATCCTTCCTCGGGGTGCCAGTTGTCTTTTCCGCTCTGCTCTGCCCATTATTTCCAGGCCCAGCCTTTGCATTGCCCTGTCGTTCGGACGGGGGAGGATAGGAGACCATTGCCGCTCTCCTTTCTCCTGAAGGGGGCCTGGGAACGGCGTTCTAGAGGCACGAGAGAGGAGGTCGAGTGCTCTGGCAGGCGGAGGGTCGCATCCCAAACATGAAGACTCGCGTTCCTTGGGCCGGGAGCTTCGTTTCACGTCGTGGTATCGCGGGGTTCTAGCACGTAAGGTCCAGGTTGCGTATATAGGCGGATTCGGGCGACGGCAGCACGCGAGGTATTGATCCTGACCCATTCACTTGCGCGTGGGAAGCTGGATCGAGCGAAACTCTCAAAGCAATGTCTCGGACGGCCGTCTTCTCTACTACAGCAAGGTGTCTCAATCGGCGTGTCCTCTCACGAACTGAGAATCAAGAAGTCGCGGGCCGCGAGCGAGCGTAGGAAATTAGCAGTGGCCGCAGGCGACAAACAAGCAGCGGCATGGATTGGCGTGCATGTAAGGCTGAGGAGGACAGACAAATCAACCGAGGAAGACGATTGGGCTTGAATTGGGTCTGGAAGGGTTCGGTTTCACCACACGAAATTACTCTTGCGGATTCTCTCCCACGGCTAAGCCAGTCCGCGTGTATCTGGAATGGGGAGTGCCTATTAAGAAAATGCGGTTTCATCTGAGCTGCTGGCGGAGGGCTCGCTTTTACTTCATTAGGCAGCCCCGGTCTCTTCGGGCTCCTCGGGCACCTACAAAAGACCATTCTCGAGTGCAGCGTACCTACACTCCGCTCCTTATTGCAGTCAGCCTCGATCCCTGACGCTGCAGCTGCCATTGCGTGCTCATTTCGAAGTGCATGTAATGCATAAATTGGAAGGCTACCACTGCTCCATTGTAAGCCATTATCACCAGAAACGCCCCAACCCCCACGCCCAGCAATTGATCCTGTTTCTGAGCAACCCAGAAAAACCACGCCTGGTTCAGTGCGAGTTGCATCGGCGACTTAAAAAAAAAGAAAAGAAAAAAAAAGCCCAGAGTATATGGTACAAAAATGTGGTATCACAATGCCTTTGTTGGCTGACTTTTTGTCCCCACCCACTTTGCCATCCCGTCCCTCTCGACCCTTTTTCAGCTCGCGGGCTCCCGTCGTAGCCCGGCCACTCTCCACCACTCTTCGGGGATGTCGTCTCGCTCTGCAAGACGCGAAATAATCCGTTGCATTCCTCCCAGATGCTCCGTATCCTCCGTGCTGCTAATCTGCGCAACGCGGTCTGCTCGCGCTGCCGCAACGTCTGCCCAGGATGTCCTCCACGGTTGGCGATCCGCGCTCGTCCGGATGATATGATGCAGTATCTGCATGTCATCCTCCTCGTCAGAATTCAAGGCTGAGTCAGAAATATCACAGTCCTGCAAAGGTGGGACCTCATCGGTCCTTCCAAAACTTGACAAAGGTGTCGAAGTAGAGGTGCCGGAATTGGCAGACGAGGAGGCTGCTGCAGCTGCTGCAGCTGCTGCCGATGTTGAGGCAAACGACGACCCTGCACTGGGCGGCTGTGGATCAGGCGCGATACTCGAGAGAAGGGTTTCCCATGCGGCAGCCCCTCCATCCGGGCTCAAGCTCCGGTCCCGGTCTCCGAGTCCATCAAGACGCTGCTGGCGAAGGAAACGGTGAGACCGCTCAATGTGGTTGGAGACTCGGTTGAGGATGCGAAATCTCTCCGATATGTCGGCTCTGGCCCGTCTCTAGATACTCAGTTAGCAACGATTCGATTATCTGGACAAAATGGCTGGCATCTCCACTACAGAAGAATATGGGGTACGTATAGAGACCGTATTCTTTTGGACTTACATTAGCCTCAGTGATGTCGCCGGCTGGAGCGCCTGCCCCATCAGCAGCTGAAGTCTCCTGGTTCTCCTGGATCTCCGTTTCCTGGGCTCTAGGTCGGCCAGAGGGCGATCGTGCAAGCCTGGGCGGCTCTGGCGCAGTAGAGCTCGATGTCTCGGGTGCAAGTCTCCCGCCGAATGTCACAGTAGTCTCCAGCTCCCCCAGCGTAAGCCGAGGGGAGCGCGCAGGTGTGCCTGACGAAGCACGAGGGGACTCCGTGCCCATCCGCGCCATCAACGCAAGATCAGTATCCGTATATGGAGGCGTGGGCGCAGGTCGCCTGCGCGCTATCCTTCGTAGATCTCTCCTCACTTCCAGCAGGTGCTGTATATCTCGGCGGCGCATTTCAGTAGTCGTATAGTCCCTAGGCTCAGGTGCTGGAGGCATCAACGGGCCATCAATCACCACGTTCGGTGGATGTTGGCGCTCGAAGCTGATGGAGTCGCGCAGCCTCATCCTCTCCTCCTCGAGGCCGCGAGCGCCTCGGGCATGAGACGCGCTGGACAGCTCATCGGCGCGGCGCGGCGAGGGCCTCTGATCACGCGCCGCGTTCTCCCAGATCTCGTAGCGGTCAGAATTGGAGTCCGTGACAATGCCCTGCATCCGCCTTCTGATATTCTCGACGGACACAGGCGCTTGGGACCGACGAACCGCTCGTTGGCGCCGTATCGCAGATCGCGAGGCCGACGCAGCCTTCTCAGCGGCTTTGATCGCTACATCAGGCTCGGTGGGAACCACGAAGATCCTGTCCAGCGTTATTAATATTCTATAGCCTGGCAAGGCGATGAGGAGTTGGGCTGGAACACTCACGGTAGGCCCATTGCGACCGGGGGATTTTGAGCGAGCGGAGAGGTACGACTAAGTATCCAGTACTGCGCGACCACGCTGCTGACAATTGCGATGCGCTCCCGGAGGCAATCTCGACGCGAGACCTCGATGATAGAAGGAGGGTTGGGGATGGTCGAGATCGATAATAATCCCTTGACCGCGATACCACGAAGCGACGGGGCGAAAAGCGAGGCGGCTGGGACAACGAGAACGTCGGGGGGCTGCGGAGAAAGACTGGGGGGGCCGCCGCCAACCCGGAAAAAGGCTGCAGTCAGATCGGCGGCACCTGATTCCTCCCACCACCATGTGCTCACGAGGCTGTACGTTTTCGTCCTGTACTTTCTTGTGCTTTTGTACTGCTGCACGCCGTACCGCGAGGCGGAAATCGATCAGGGCTACAACCGGATTGCTACAAGCACAACCACATTAACGCCCTCCTGACTCCAGCACGTCTCCCACCAAACAATGATTTGTTTGCTACTACCCAGAGAACCCAGAGGATGATTGAGCTTGGATTGGGGCGCATTTCCCGGTTGCTCAGGCACACGCCTCAGCTTTGGAGGGCCGTACATGTTGCAGGGACCAACGGTAAGGGGAGCATCTGTGCATACCTATCGTCGATGCTTCACGCCAGTGGCGTCCGATGCGGCCGGTTCACATCCCCGCACCTGATTGATCGTTGGGACTGCATTACGATCAATGAGCAGGCGGTTCAGGAGTCCCTCTTTCTCGACGCAGAAAGGGTCGTGAGAGAGAGGGACAAGGCAGAAGGGATCCGCGCGACAGAATTTGAGCTACTCACAGCTACAGCCTTTGAAGTGTTTACCAGGGAGAAAATTGAGATAGGCGTGGTCGAGGTGGGCCTGGGAGGTCGAATTGATGCTACCAATGCCATGGAAAACAAAGCAGTCACGGTAATCTCGAAAATCGGCTTGGATCACCAGTCCTTCCTAGGAAATACCATCCAAGAGATTGCTCGAGAGAAGGCTGGCATCATGAGACCTGGAGTCCCATGCGTGCTGGATAAGAGCAATCTTCCAGATGTCCGTGAAGTAGTTGAGGGGTATGCCAGAGAAATCGGGACCGATTTGATCCTAAGTTCCACAGAGTCATCTGTCCTAGATGAACTCTCCCAGTCAAACTTCCCACCCCACCAATGGGAAAATTTGGCCTGCGCCTACACGGCCTTCCACCTGGCATACACAAAACCGGAATCCCCTCAACATCGGCTCGTCGCGGCAATCCAGAATGTCACCTGGCCAGGGCGCCTACAAACCGTGGATATCAGAAACCTCACAGGACGCCGAGAGACGGCTCTCCTTGACGGTGCACACAATACTCAGTCTGCGGAGGTCCTAGGCGCGTTTGTGGATGAGAGATTGCGCCGAGCAAGCAAAACCACCTGGGTCCTTGCAGCTTCTCAAGGGAAGGAGCTTGAAGGAATTCTGAAGCCGCTGCTGCACCCAGGCGACTGCGTGGCGGCAGTCCGATTCGGACCTGTGGATGGCATGCCCTGGGTTGAAGCTATGGATCCCCAAGACATCCTTGCCTCTGCTTCTGCCTCTGGGATCGATGCCAGTCTTCTGCATAATGCAGGCTCCGATGTATCTGAGGCACTACGTTGGGCCGCCACTGTTGCTGACGGAGGTCCTTTAGTAATTGCTGGTAGCCTATATCTTGTCTCGGATGTTCTACGTCTTTTGAGAAATGCAGAGCTGCTAAAATCCCCGCTACTAAGGTAATAAGAATGAATAACATCATAACATTGCTCTCCCATTTGATCATATGTTTGCTCCTCCATCGTGCATAGTACCCGGAGGTGTTCAACGTTTTATATCTGACCAGATGTATTCTCTCCACCAAATACAATTATAATCCGTCAGCCGTATAATATGTAATACATATTTGGAGTCATTTCCATGACTATCACTAGATCATTACAACAAATGCACCCCAACCCTCCCGGCCTCCTCTTTTCTCCAAAAAAACTCTCTAGGCAATCGAATTACTAACCTTCGCTTCACCATAATGGAGCAACAAACGTTCATGTAGGCAATCTTCCAGGATTATGGATATGCCTGGACCATTTACGGAAACGCTCGTATATAATCCAGAGCTTGCACTTATAATACACAAGCAATGTCAAATTAAACCGCACTTATCTTGCGGGAAGCTTAGATCTCTTAAGATTATTTGCCTACAATATCCGTCCAGATACTACACATTCCCAGCTCGTCTGGCCCTCAATGTACAATCCTTACTTTTATAGCCCACTTTCGAAGTAAAGCACGAGACGACATCAAGTCTTGCATCCGAAAATGTGCAACCTCCATCAGTAGAACTAGTCACAACATAACCAAGATAAATTAGATCTCATGCTCACTATGTAAACAATTCCACCATTTCTCCTCGTTTAGAGGTCAAGGAGAGAAAGGGGTTCGCTTGGACCAATTACCAACCACTGTGAAATGTATTGTCGTCGATTGTTAAGCATCAGCCTGGCTTACCAGCAAGGAGATACGTGTAAAAAGGCTCGCTACTGTCTCGCCCAAAATCAACACGCTAGTAGACAAACTCCTTCGCGCACACCGATGTCAAGCCATATAGCTAGTCTACATGCCTATAAATCTCACCTTTAGCGACAGCTCGCTCGCTTCTAAGCGAGTGAATAGGGGCTCGGCTAAACTCTCTGTGTCCAACTGGGTGCATCTCACTTTGGCCAGAGAGGCAATGGATTTCCGCATCAAAGGGGAGATTCTCGCTTAAGAAAGAGGGGTAAGGGGCTCGGTTAAGACATCACGCTAGTAGACAAGTTCAGAGAAGGAGTGCGGATGGTTTCCGGGTCGACCTTTTTGTGCAGTGTATCTAATCTGGGAGAAAGTATAATGATTGATGAGAAGGACTAATTGTGTGGGAGCCAATCTTGAGAGCAGACTCGATCTCCTCGAGGAAGATCAGTGGGTTTCCGCGTTCAAAGGAGAGTCTCGCTTAAGTGAGGAGGAGAAAAGGGGCTTCGCTTATTATCATCACATAACAGGACTTCATCCGGAAACAAAATAGGAAGTGTTTCGAGGACTACGAGCTCTCGAGGGTTTCCCTCGCTGTCTACGATAAATATCTCTAGCGGAGGTAGAGGGTAAACTGATTTTTCTGTCTCGCTTAGCTGCCCGTCTATAAAAGCCAACTTTTTTCCCAGTGTTCGCGTCCTTTCTCTCCTCCACAACAACAACATCTCGAACGTCCTCTACAGCCTTCGTTGTATAGGACATACCCTCATACCTCCTTGTTACCGCATCACAACCTCTACCTCCTTACCATCCATCGCAATCATGGTGCGCATTAAATACACCACTGACGCCGCTGCCAAGGCTGGCCGTCTCCGGGCAAGCCAGGCTGAGGACCGCCAAAAGTCCGACAAGGACACAGTAATTGCCCCCAATATCAGACCAATCGTGTCATGCTAAGTGTAAACCAGGGCAATTCAGATGCATCCAACTTGAATCAGCCCCAGCGCAACTCGGTCGTCACCACCAACACCAAACCCCAAGCCAACTCGGTCATTACCAACAACACCCAACCCCAGGGCAATGAGATTGTTACCACCAACATCCAAGCCAAGAGCAGTGACCGACCTGTTGCCACTCAAGATGAGCAGGGCCGCATAGAAGTCCTTGTTTCACTGGACACAATTAAGAAGAACCCTAAACTCGCCGAGCTCTTTGCCATGAAGGAGATGCGAAAAGTCTTCTGGGGCAAAGCATTCAGTCCCGCAATCAAGCTCACTCACAATATCCGAGCTGCTCTTATCACCTCCCGTGGCACTATCCTCAAGATATGCGGTCAATGCAAGATCGGAAAGAAGGGAATATTCACTGAGTGCGTTGCAATCAATGGCTCCGAGGCATGCGGCAATTGCGCTTGGAATGGGGAAGGTACATATTGTACTCATCGCAGTAAGTACAATTTGCTTCCTTCAAGTGACATTCATAACATTAAGAACTTCAACAGACAATGATATTTTCACCGCTGCGGCACTGAAGAGAATTCACGAGACCCAAGAGAGTATCACTCAGAAGATGGCAGACCTCGGTGAAATATATCCGCCGGTTGCTGAAACCGTGGACGAGGAAAGCAAAATCACCGAAGAAACCGAAACCGTTGAGCAAAATGAAGATTCAGCTCTCTCCATTGAGACCAATCACCAGGACGCACCAAGACGTAAGAGAGCTAAACGCACACACGTAAGTGTACCGAATGAAAACGAAATCAGCGTGGGAGGAAGCTAACAAACTATAAAAGGATCTCAGGTCTCGTGACCACAACTAAGATGGTTTGACGAAGCGTCTCGTCGGCAGTCTTCTGATGACAACGGTGAGAGCATTCGGTTGAGTAAATACACTTAGTTTCCTCATCACTTGACAATGGGTTGCGCATGGTGACAACTTTCTTCTATTGCTGGCTTGCTTAGTGGGAATATTTATGGTTAAGAATCCCGTAGTTAGGCCCATATGCCGCTACAGAATAAGAAACACTCCTCTCCATCGTTCCATCTATGCGTGAAATTTATTGAAACGTCCGACACGGATACCTAGAAACATCTCCAGTTAGCAAATTCTACATGCTCTCTTCCTTTCTCTGCCTAAATCAAAAAAGGAAGGGAAATCGTGATACTCACTCCGCAGGGTATGCGTTCTCCGCCGTCAGATTATACTTATCCGCCCCGACCTTCAAAGTGGCTCCGCTTGGGAGCGGCGGTAGACCATCCCTCCCCAGACCCTCACGCACTCTTCCCTTCGCACCACTGAAATATGCCGCCAGGCCCGTCTCTCCATCCTTCTTAACCTGCACCAGTTCCTTCGTTCCGGCTTCGCCAATGAGTTCCTTCTTGGGCTCGCGGGCGCTGCCGACGGTCAGCAGGCCAACGACATCGGCCTGCGAGACGACGGAAGGGCGAGCGTAGCCACGCCGGGTGTCGCGCTTCCAGTATGGGTTGTCGGCAATATCACCTGCTGGGATAGTCACTGGGTCGGTGAAGGAGAAGGGGTCGTTTGATCCCGGGGGTGGATTGCGGAATTGTGGGTTCAGAGGCACGCCGTTTGAGCGGTTGGGGTCGATGGCGAGTGTTCGCCGGATCCTCTCCCAGATGCCGGTGGATTGCAACGTGTATTTCTACGCATTATGGTCAGTCTCGTGGTAGTGCCATGAGATGATACTATGAGAACCTAGGAAGGAACGCGTGAAGGGCCATGGTTGAGAGGTTGGGCTCACCTTGTTGACGGCAACTACTCTGCCTCCGGCCTGCACAGCCTTGGCAGCTTGTTGCGACGACATGTTGACCTTTGGTTGACGTGCCAGAGGTCAATTGACTTTGTTGTGTAGTTGGAAGCGGTCGAGTTTGAGCGAGACATGAAGTCGGCAATAGTGCGGCCGCATGATTAAGCCGGAACCGAGTTAATCCGATACAAGCTCCAAAATATGGAGAGCTATTTCACTCTTGGGATCGCACTGCTACATTCGCGATATTAAGATTCTTATACAAAGATACGTTTTTCATTGTATGCTAGTATCCGCTCGGCAGCCTGGTCCTTTGGGCAGTTTGATATCAGGAGTACAGAATACGCCTTTCTCAATCATGCTTCAATTGGAAAGTGGAAGTGCTCGATTGAAGTTGAAATACAGGAAAGAAGCTATGTGAAATAATCCATGCGCGAAACCAGCCACCCTGAGCCTACCCTATCCAGCACTCCAGTGGGAGGGCGAAACAAGTTTTCCATAATGCCTCCGGTTGCCCGCATTTTCCGTTCCAGTTCATCTCCTGTGCCTGTATGCAACCAAACGACCCACGAGCGCGTTAGTTGACTTTACAATCCTAGTGGCCACACATTTGCTGAAGCCGGGAGAATTCACATCTCAAAAGAGTGATCAATCATTGCCAATTTAATTGGCAGCGTCAGCCGCTGGAGCTTCCTCCTGCTTGTCCTCGGCATCGGCTCCATTCTCCTTGCTCTCATTTATAACATGAACATTGGGATTGATTGGAGACTGGTGTCTGGTACTGACGATCTTCTTAACAACATCAAGAGTGCCGCCAGGAGATCCCGGCTGAGCAGCAAGGACCTTTCCAGCCTTATCAATAACAAAAACTCCACGCGTGGTCCCACTGGGCTCCTTCTTCAAGCCAATGGCGGAGATAAGGGTCGCACTCGGGTCACAGAGCAGGGGATATTGCAGATTCTGCTTCTCCTTGAAGTTGCTGTTCGCTTTTGTGGAGTCCTTGGAGAGCCCATACACTGCAAAGCCAGTGGAGGTCACGTCATGATACGAGTCACGGAAGTTGCAAACTTGAGTAGTACCTGCGATCAAACCTGCTGTCAGCATGCTAGCCACTCCAGGACTGTGCTAAGCCGGGGGGCCTTACAACCAGGCGTGGATGCCTTCGGATAGGTGAACAGGACAACACCTCCCTTGCTCTCCTCAACGAGAGCCTTCAGCGTAGTTTTCTTGCCATCGTTAGTCTCAATCTCGCCCCCGAAGCCTTCAAGGTCGATGACGGTGCCGACAGCGATTTTGCCTGCTATGCCATTGGTCTGAGCGGTTTTCGGGGTGCCAGCTGCACCTTTCTTTGCGGCTGGGCCCTTCTTCTTGGCAGGAGGAGCTGCAGCTGGCTCTACAGTTGGTGCCTTTCTCTTTCTCAGCTCAGGAGGCATGATGTGCGACGCGGACGGAGCTTGAGAGTTTGTTGTGAGATTGGTGGCTGTGATTGGCGCAGATAAAAGATCGGGGTTAATGCTGCGATTCGCGACCCGGATATCGGGTTGGGTCGGTCAAGAAGAGAGACGTGAGCAGCCCTTAGCCGTTTGGGTAGGAACGTAGAGGGTGGTGAAGGAACGGGCCTGAGACGATGGGGCGAAGAGGAGAAAGGAAGAGGAGAGAGAAGGATGGACGTTGGATGCTTATGAACTGTGTGAGTGATCGACCATGCCAGACAGCGCCTCTACGGCACGCTCCAGGCTTCCTACGCTCAGCCAGGCCAGGGTGAGGCGTGCCCATGCACAAATGGGACACGGGCTGGGGTCAGCCAATTTAAACACAACATTGGGTCATTGGACCGTCGGATGTGGCTTTCTTCAAGCCCCTCTACCAGTCGAGATTTATACAATCCAGGAGAGGATCGGGAAATGGAGTTGAATTACCTCTGCTTAGCCATTGTAGATTGAGCAACAGGAAGAAGGGCAGAGGAGCATAAGAAAACCCCCAAGTCCCTGAGTATTAGGAAGAGGTAAGATATTGCCGATATAATGGAGCATCTTGATTGCACTGTCTTGGATGTATCCGCAGAGAAGCAGCTTTTCCTCCACCGAGTAATGGTGCCAAGTCACGTGTGAACAAGAAAAGGCAAGCCGCCCTTTAAGAGAGCGCGGTTCTTCCGGCTAGAGAAATGGGAGTATAGAGGAAATCCCCCTGCCGTGTGCAGAATGGAATCTCTCCTCAGCGTCAGGGCAGTGATGGCGGAGACTGCATCATTATTACAAAGCATATCAAGTCCCCCTGGTGCCTTTCTTTTGTGGAGGAGGCAAGATCTTCTCTGGAAGCGCGTGCAGTTGTGTCGGTGGCCGTCGGAGGTGGCGACCCGTGTCTATCCGGGCCGCCGTATTCCCGCGCGCCATGATCGCATTTTCTCCTCTTCTCCACTGAATTTTCACCCCCCAGCTCGGATTCAATCGGATCGCTCGATCAAGGTTTTTTCTTTTAACCATCGCGCTCCCTCCCCACACTCGTCCCCAGTTCACCTCCGCATGCCATCGCACAGTCGGTCTCATAGATTCACGACTGGCTCGGGTTATTAGAAGTGCAGAGACACATAACGCGCCCAACATGAAAGTCTTTTCGAATGAATGCACCTTCGACTATTCGTGGGAGGAAGTGTCAACGGCCAACTGGAGGAAATACTGCCCGTGGAACGATAAATCCACACATGTCATCGCCGTTGATATCGTCTCGCGCCAGGTCGATCCCGCCACAGGAATAGTATGTCTCCATCCTCTGACCTTTTTCTCGATCGCGATACTGACTCCTTATCAGTTACGAACAGAGCGTCTCATCACATGCAAACAGACCGCGCCAAAATGGCTGGCGGCACTGATGGGAGGCACTGAGACCTCGCATGTCCTGGAAACCTCGTATGTCGACCCAGAATCGAAGAAGGTCACTATGGTCTCTTCGAATATGACCTGGTCGAACATTCTTAGCGTCCAGGAGACCGTCGTCTACCAACCCCTCTCCGGCACGCAAACGCAGTTTGTCCAAGACGCCAAGATCACAGCACTCTGTGGGGGCTGGCAGAAGCTCAAGAACGCTGTCGAGGAGGCCACGGTGACTCGGTTCTCGGAGAATGCCCGGAAGGGAAAGGAGGGCTTCGAAGCTGTGCTTGAAATGAGCAGGAGGGTCTTCAGCGAAGAGAAGGAGAAGGTTCAGGCACAGGCACAGCAGAAGATGGTGGCATAGGAGATGTGTCACGAAATTCCGCGATTCGGTTACGACTAGACGATTAATTCTTCGATCAGCGTTGCTTTTGCTAGAGAGCGTTCAGCGGCATTCGGATGAGGCACACATCCTGGAGTTATTGGGCATTTGGGGCGGGATTTTATCAATGATACCTTACAAGCGGGCGGCGTTTTGGCCACGGAAAAAGCTCGCCTCGTCAGGGCCGGGAATGAACGGCCATGTATATCTATTTCTCGCCGGGAAGATAAGGCGGTAACTGGAGTTTGGGGAAGACTCGCTATAGAGAAATTCAATCACTCGTGTAATCTTGACAACTACACAAGATATCTATATGCTAATGATCTGTTCGTACCGATTCCGTCATTTGCTTCTCGCTTTTAATCTCACCTCGCACCGTTCCCTGTAATCAGTAACAGTCTTCCTGAAGTCCTTATGCAGCTTTCCTGTTAACACCTCCTCTGCCACCTTCCTAGCCTCTTCGTACTTCCCAAAGAAGTACAGTTCCTCGATTGCATGTAGCATTGTCTGGGACTCGTGCTTAGACGGATTGTCCACCGGTAGCTTAAGTGTCTTCCAGATCTTATTCATAAGCGTCATACTGCGACTCTGTTGGGAATCAGAATAGGCTTACATCTCCAACTTCATTCTTTGGCTTCCATTCTCTCCTCTGCCTCTGGAAATCTTCCTCCGACTGGAAATCCCGAGGAACTTTCTCCACCTTATCGACCGATTCATTAGAACCAACCTCGATATTGAAGAGCCCAGCCTCATCCTCCATCTCAATCCTGCACAGCCCCCCCTCGGAGCCTTCGATACTTTTTGACTACTGCTTTCCTGGAGTCCGTGTTTCGGCTTCTTTAGATCTCTCATGGAAACACAGGGAACATGACTTTTGATGTCATTCTGCATCTAGAAAATATTTCGCTTAGTGCGGGGTTCCCCTATTACCTCCCCACTAGTTGAACCACCGACACCTTAAACGCAACCACCATGGAAGACCAGGTGAACCGTCTAGTTGAGAAGACTTGGGGTATAATCTTCGCAATGTCGGGTTGCAGCTCATAATACTGACAGTTCAGTCCAGCAAAATTTCAATCCATCCCAGCAACAGAGCGTTTCTTAATTGCTGTCTCAGGTATCCCAGGTTCAGGTACCGCTCCCCCATCTATATACTCCCACTACCACTCACGTCAAACGAAGCATCTTCCCATTCCTGACTATAGAAATATATATACAGGCAAAACTACACTCGCATCCACAGTCACCCGACGTCTCAATTCCCTCCACACCAGCCTAAATGGCAAGACCTCCGTCCCACCCCTAGTCGGCTTCGTGCCGATGGACGGATACCATCTCTCACGCGCCCAACTCTCCGCCCTGCCCGATCCAGGCCAAGCACATGCTCGGCGTGGCGCAGAATTCACCTTTGACGGTTCTTCTTTTCTCTCCTTGGTGCGGGAAATCCGCTCTCCCTTGACCTCATCGACTCTCACATTGTACGCGCCGTCTTTCGACCATGCGATCAAAGACCCGGTCGCAAATGACATCCCGATCGCGCCTACGACGCGAATATTGATTTTTGAAGGAAATTATCTAAGTCTGGATAGGGAACCGTGGAGGGAGGCAGCGGGACTGATGGATGAGTTGTGGTTCGTGGAAGTGGATTTTGAGGTCGCGAGACGAAGGTTGGTGGGGAGGCATGTTAAGGCGGGAATTGCGAGGACAGAGGAGGAGGCGGAGAGGAGAGTGAAGGAGAATGATTTGGTTAATGGAGAGGAGATTGTACGGGAAAGGTTGGAGGTTGATGAAGTTGTGGTTAGCAAGGAGGATGAATGGTGGAGGCCGCGTGCTTAGATCAAGGCGTTGGCTGAGAAGTAGGGAGATTTATGGTATATGATAGCGTCCTTCTGGATTCAGCCGCAAATATCCATATTCGCCACTATAAATCACGATTTAAGAGTTACATTCCAAACTTCCACAGAGTACTAGTTGGCAGAAGTTCAGCCGAATGCTAGGAACCGGCGATATCAATATTACAGTGCAACACCCGGAAAGGGAGCGCAAGGTTATATCCCAGACTTCCCTGCTAATCTAGTCTGCCTGAAGCTAGCAAATAAGAGCGGGATTTATTAGGATCAGGCTAATAGTCTACTAGTGAAGGAAGGTCAAACCTGGTGCATGATCGAGGATATCGAGAACCACTCTATAAACTAATATTAGCCTCCGTGGCAGCCGGCTAGCAGCCCTATATGCGGGTAAATTCACCAAATCAACCAGTCCTAAACCTCAACCGGCTGTCCCCCTTGATATCTTATACTGGCAATTCGCTCACGCAGGGTTAAGCGTAATCCGATGCCTTCCCTTACGCTACTAATGGTATTCATATTGGAGAGGGCGAGATCAGTACAGATCCGTTCCAAGCTCCCTGGTCACCTCTGTCCCGAAATAGTCTGTATGATAGGCTATATATCCAACCGCCTGCCACAACAGGAAGCTAATTAGAAGACGCATATTTAAAGGCTTCAGGCTTATAAGCAGCTGGAAGGCCCCAAGCCTTATTGCGGCCGTATACAGATTTACGGGTGCAAAAACCCTAAAACTAAGGTACCCGGGGAAGGAGAAGCTGATCCCCATGTGTCTAATATAGCATATTTAGTGGACCATGGCTCAACTAATATCTTCCGAATCTTGGTGCCTAGCTTACAAAGAGTGATCCGATGAAGGGACGTAACCTTTGATGAGGCAGGTGATTTTGATCCGAAGGACTTACCCCTGGAGCTAGCCCCTAAAGTGGTGGAAACAAACAAATTATACACTCTAATATGGCTACAGGCAAATGAAGTGAATCCTGGCCATATGAGGAATGAGAGCGCGAACAAAAATATTCAGGATATCCAGTGTTTCGTAGAGCAAAAACGACAGTCTTCTCTGTCTAAATCTCTCTTTCTTGATGAATTCAATATATCTATCACAGCACGATTCCTTCTCGGCGCAATTCTGCTTGAACTGCCCTGCCTTCCTGACTTATTTCTCCCTCGTTTGATCGAATACAGGTGTGGCCCTCTGTGCTTCCTACGCCTAATGCACAGAAACCTTTTTAAGTGGAGAGGCATAATGCCCGCACTCAAATTCTCACAATTCAAGTTAGACTGAATACCAGAGAGGTGCATTCTGGCTCTGCCATATTTTCGTGTTGGCGAAGGGCAAACGTATCAAGGCCCTTCAATGCCTCGCACTTAATACGCTGACATCCTCAATACTACCGTCTCCACTCGAGACCTGGTCTCCTCCCCTTGCTTCCCCAGCCATCCGCTCGATGATGCGGGCCTTGACATGAGCTCTCTTCAGACGATCGTCAAAATCAGACACCGCATCTTCTGTGTTCTCGGTGGAGAGGCTCTCTAACTCAGCCAATGCATACAAAACTTTTATATGCTTTGCGATTCTCGCATTATCTGGGAGTTTGGGAAGATTTCGGACCTGCGAGGACGGGACATCGTCCGACTGGGAGTCATTCTTCGACCCAAATGAATCATTGCCGGCGCTGATGGCATTGATCTGGAATTGAGGTGTCCGATTTGCCCAAACCAGAGACTTCCCATGCAGCCTGCCACTCTCCACGTACTTTTCGAAGCCCTTCTCCAACCCGAAGGTCCGTCCTTCGATTTGCCCCGCCTTAACCCCATCCGCCAATCCTTGCTGGTAGCCCTCCTCATAGAATTCTTCCTCTAAGCCGAGTACCTCGTCAAATGTAGTTTGTGGCATCTCCGTTCCTATTGTGCCCTTTTTGGCAGCAATGTCGAGTCAGACAACCTGGATAGCGATGACGGATCTGATGGTCCCCAGATATTTTTTGCCGTCAGCCTCGCGTCCCGCCCCTCTCGCTAATGTGTCATGTGTAAGCCACAGCCTCGTTATCGTTCGCCGCCTTTTCAGTCAGAGTGACTCAGGCCCACACTTCCCAAAGAGAGAAAGAGAGAAAGATATAAATCCCCCGAATCTCCCATCACGAGAGTCTTCGCAATTTACAACACAATGGCGTCACCGAAAATCATCCTTCCCGAGAAGGGCAAGAAGAACATCCTCATCACTAGTTCCCTGCCCTACGTCAACAATGTGCCCCATTTGGGCAATGTCGTCGGCAGTGTGCTCAGTGCAGATGTCTACTCGAGGTTCAGCAAATTGAGGGATAGACCCACGCTCTACATCTGTGGAACAGACGAATATGGTACGGCCACAGAGACGAAAGCCCTCGAGACGGGCCAGACACCCAAAGAATTGTGTGACGAGTTCTTCAAGAAACACAAAGACGTCTACGACTGGTTTGAAATCGCATTCGACTACTTCGGACGAACCACCACAGAGCTACAGACAGAGATTGCACAGGACATTTTTACCAAACTTCACAAGAACGGATACATGGAGGAACGGACCACTACCCAGCCATACTGCGAGACTCACCAGTCATTCTTGTCTGACCGCTTCGTCGAAGGCACGTGTCCCAAGTGCCAGTATGAAGATGCTCGAGGTGACCAATGTGACAAGTGCGGCAGTCTCCTCGACCCCTTCGAGCTCATAAACCCGCATTGTAAGCTGGACAAAGCCACCCCCGTGCCTCGGGATACGACGCACATTTTCTTACGCCTGGACAAGGCCCAGCCAGCAATTGAAAAGTGGTTCAACAAGTCGAGTGTCGAGGGAGGATGGCCGCAAAATGGCGTCAGCATCACAAAGTCGTGGCTTGAAAAGGGATTAGATGCCCGGAGTATTACAAGAGATCTCAAGTGGGGAACACCTGTTCCGTTGCCGGGCTATGAGAAGAAGGTTCTCTACGTTTGGTTCGACGCCTGTATCGGATACCCCTCAATCACTGCGAACTACACAAAAGACTGGGAGCAGTGGTGGAGGAACCCCGAGGAGGTCAAGCTATATCAGTTTATGGGCAAGGATAACGTGCCTTTCCACACGGTCATCTTCCCAGGCTCGCAGATAGGCACTGGTGACAAATGGACCATGCTCAATCACCTGTCTACTACTGAGTATTTGAACTATGAAAACGGCAAATTTTCAAAATCAAGGGGCGTTGGTGTTTTCGGAGACACGGCAAAGGAAACCGGCATTCCACCTTCGGTATGGAGATATTTCCTTCTCGCAAACCGGCCAGAGACTGGTGATACTCAGTTCGAATGGAAGGCCTTCATCGCAGCGAACAACAGCGAGCTGCTTGCCAATCTTGGCAATTTCGTTAACCGATTGATTAAGTTTGTCAATGCTAAGCTTGATGGGGTCATTCCACCGTTCTCTGCCACGCAGGTAGACGAAACTGTCGATTTCCCCGGCTTTATTTCAGACGTCAATGCCCTCCTTGCGGAGTATGTTGCTGACTTGGAGGCTGTAAGACTGCGCGCTGGTTTGAGGAAGATCATGGACATCTCTTCCAAAGGCAACCTCCTCCTGGCTGGTCGTCTTGATAATACCAATCTTAGTGAGAACCCTGTGAGAACACACACCGTTATCGGTCTTTGTCTTAACTTAGCATATCTTATTGCCTCCATTTCTTCTCCATACATGCCATCAACAGCCACCTCAATTGTTGAGCAGTTGAATGCTCCTCTGTTGAGTATTCCGGACAAGTGGGCACCAGATGCACTACCGGGCGGACACAAGATCGGCAAGGCTGCGTATCTCTTCACCAGAATCGATGAGTCGAAGGAAGCGGAGTGGAGAGAGAAATACGGTGGAACCCAGGCGTCTCGCCAGGCAGAAGCTGAAGCCAAGGCTAAGAAGGCAGCGGACAAGGCGAGAGAGAAGGAGCGCAAGAAGGCAAAGAGAGCTGCTGTTAAGACCACTGAGGCGAATGGAGAGATAGAAAAGGTTGATGGGGTTCCTGCGGCAGATGGAAAGACCGTCGAGATTCCCTTTAGAGGCAAGGTTGCCGAAGAGCAAGCTCCTCCCCCATCGGCGGCACCATGATAAATGATTTGAAAATCTGTGATCGGTTTATAATTTTCCTTGATTGTTCCGTGTTATTTGGGCTAGGGATGGGTATGTATACCAGCGGATCTTCGAGACGCCTTTTAGCGATCTGGATGTTGCGTATGTGCATTTGCAGGATTGACAGGAAATGGGGTTTGCTTCATTCAACATAACAGCCATCTTTCCGAGAAAGACCAGGTAGATTTGTAGGATAAAAATCCAATGAGCTTGATAGAGTACGTCCCATATAAGTCTCTAGTCTTCTGTGATGATTAACTTACATTCAAACATCCTGTCCTTCTACATAAGCATCCTCATCCCTCCATTAGCACACACGACCTGCCCCGTACACCACACACTATCCGCTGTGCACAACATCCCCACAATCCCCGCAATCTCAGACACATACGCCGGTCTCCCACCCGCGCTCTCCGCTCCCCTCACCAGATCTTCATCATCCACCTTCGGCCTGATCTCCGACAATGGCGCACTCTGAATGAACGGCTTCAAGCGCGCCTTAAAGTCCGGCGTCGTAGCATCCCACATCTCCGTCTTCACCGGTCCAGGATTAATCGCATTCACCGTCGCTCGATCAGCTAATTCCCGCGCCCAGGTACGCGTCATGGCTTCCAGCGCGGCCTTCGTCCCACCGTACACAGTCTGCATCGCGAATCCCAGCGTGCTGCTCACGGAGCTGAGGTTGACGATGCGTCCGCTACGGTCGTGCGGGAGGTAGGGCAGTGCGGCTTGCATGAGGAGTAGGGGACCGAGGACGTTGATGCGGTAAGTCTTTTCGTAGACTTCGAGGGTGATGTCTTGGAGGAACTGGTTGATGGAGATGCCGGCGTTATTGACGATGATGTCGATCTGAAAGCTGCCCGTTGAGGGGTCCGCGAAATGGTTCTTTGCGGTGGTGATTAGGTGACCTGGGCCGGTGAGGGAGCCCATATCAGCCTGGATTACAAGACATTTGATGCCATGGTCTGAAGTGAGAGACTCGGAGAGTTTGTTGGTTAAGCTAGCGGAGGATTCAGAGGTGTAGTTGAGGATGAGAGAGGCACCCTTTGAAGCTAGATTTTGAGCTATAGCTTCTCCAATCCCTAGGCACGTGTTAAATAAAGCTATACAAAATTGAGGGATGGGAAAAGAATCTCTACCTCGAGAGGCGCCAGTGACAATTGCAAGTTTCCCTTCGAGAGGCCGATAGCCTCGCGTAGACGCCATACTGCTCTAAAATGCTAGATAATGATCGGAAAATTAAAGAAACAGGATATATATGATATTGAGCTCTTCTGCAAGAAAAGAGGAAAGGGAAATAAAGGAGGTAACTGCTTAGCTGTCCCTTAGCTGTACGACGGTTCCTGTATTTATATACTTCCGTTTCGGAGCAATACCCCACCAGACGCCGATGTTCACCCGACCATTAACTCCTACGGTGCCATTCTTGTACTAGCGCACCAATGAAATCCCCTGCGCCGAACTTCGCCGGTTATTATCACGACAGCCTCGTCGACCGCCCTCCGGACCCAGACCTCATGAAGAGCAGTCGAGATGGATATCCGCTTGCTACACCCCAGTGATATCCCGCATGTGCAGCATGCGAATATCACCAATCTGCCTGAGAAGTAAAGTTCCTCTCCATTCTAAGAGTGGCGCGGAGAAAAACTGCTAATCCACTTATTAGCTATTTCATGAAATACTACCTCTACCATGCCCTCTGCTGGCCTCAACTCTCGTACGTTGCGGTCGACATATCTCGACCAAAGAAGACGCCATATGACTACCCGCGCATAGTCGGGTACGTCCTGGCCAAGATGGAGGAGGATCCGCCAGATGGGGTGCAGCACGGGCACATCACCAGCTTGAGCGTGATGCGAACGCATCGGCGGCTGGGGATCGCGGAGAAGTTGATGAGGCAGGCTCGTATGTTTTTCCTGTGAATACTACTTGTGAGGGTACATAAAGGGGGCTAATGAGGGGCCAATTACAGAACGAGCAATGGTCGAGACGTATGGGGCACAATATGTGTCTTTGCATGTGCGCATGTCTAACACGGCTGCGCTGCGATTGTACCGCGACACACTAAAGTTCAAACAGGAGAAGGTGGAGGCGAAATACTACGCTGACGGCGAGGACGCGTACTCGATGAAGTTAGATCTGGGGTTCATCCGAGAGCAAATCATAGATGAGGAGGGAGATGATGCCGCAGATGAGGGAGATCCCGTGGGGGAATTGGGCAAAGAGGGCGGGGAGAAGGGGCTTGAAAAGAAGGAGAAGGGTGCGGCAGAGAAGAAAGTGAAGGTTAAGGTTGGGAGGGGATTAGGTGTCGGAGAGCTGGTAGAGAGGAATGAGAGTCAAAAGGAATAGATTCTTGAAAAAGGCGGTATCAGTATCGGAAAGCATCTGTGGAGTACAAAAATTGTTATGAATAGCATGAGATATTCTAGATTGCGAAGAAGACCGGATTACGGTAGAGAGCGGCGGACTGCTCTTTAAAGACGAAGCGAAGCGAGAAAGATACAGCGAAATCTAGATAAATCAAAGATATTCCTTCTACTAAGAGAGAAAATAAATAAATAAAGTGCTCTCAGAAAATGCAATTCAAAAAAAAAATTGGAAGAAGTTACAAAAACTCCGGGATTAAATCCAGCAAGCTAGATTTAATCCCTTAGAAAATCCCCTCGGGGTAGGATTTTTAAAGCTTTGTCGTCGCTCCGTAAGGTCGTTGGGACGGCTTCCCATAGCACGGAATAGATGGCATGTGTCGATTACTGTTGAGCTAACTGCCTGTCGTTTTGTCGTCTGGTTTTGAAAGTAAATGACTTATTTGGAATATAAAGTTAGTTCTGTAAGAAGTGAATAGCGACTTTCCTTTCGTCATGGCGGCTGTGGGCCTCAGGTGCTAGTATCATCTTTCTAGCATTTCAAATACGACTAAGCATACGAGAGAGTATGAATGTACTATATTCAGAAATAACATGAGTGTGACTAGCAAATAGCAAAGTCACTGCTATATATAACCCAAAATTATACAGGTAGTCTCTCATCACCCTAGTCCATTATCACAAAGAGACCCGGACCAGTGCATGGTTTACTCAAATGGGTTTGTACGAGTTCCCCACCACTGTATCTGTTAGGAATTGAGCCGTCGAATGAATAAGCAGACTTACAGTAAGGAAGAGTGAGAGTCCAACGGTTTCGAAGACGCGGGCCAGAGCGCCAACAGCAATGGTGTCAATAGGACGCCTCTCTGTAGTGATTTGAGCAATAAACTAGTATCTCACTTAGCCAGGACCATCAGAAGGACAATTCTCGCATACCGAAGGGGCAGAGCTAGCTAAGAAGATCAGTGAGCCCAAGTACGCTGCGCCTTTGTAGCTAAGAGTCCCCGTGGCGTTAATTAGAGCTCCAACGCCATATGATTGAAGGGCGCTGCCGGCGAGGGATGTCCCCCAGGCGGTAGCAGCAGAGGCGGCTTCCTTTGACCTGATGAACTCCTCTTTGGAGTTGGCAGCTTGCGCCCGGTGGTAGGTATCGCCAAACAGCGGGGTAAGGATCGCGAGGGAGGCGGCGTGATTGAAGGCAGTCCCCAAAGCGATAGCGGAGGGTTTAACTGCTGGGAGGTCTAGAGACATAGAATTAGCGTTTGTACTTGTTATGGGCAATTGAATCTCAGATTTATATTTGAGCCTCCTTTGGGCATCACATTGTCTCGAATGCTGTGGGCGCGTGGTGTTGTGTGCAGAATGAACTGATCTGGAGCTCTACCTATGGCGTCATAGGATGGCGGGGCAGAAGATATACATACAGTGTAGAGACATGATGGCGGTAATATGGGGATGAGTTTATAAATCGATAGAATGATTCCTCCCGACTTCGTGATAGATTTATGGAGATTAAACAGAGTGGCAGAGTGAAGGGGAAGACAAGGCAGAGTTGGA
Organism: Oidiodendron maius Zn; assembly: GCA_000827325.1. Lineage (NCBI taxonomy): Eukaryota > Fungi > Ascomycota > Leotiomycetes > Myxotrichaceae > Oidiodendron > Oidiodendron maius. Next base: position 2,987,551 of record KN832871.1, on the reverse strand, counting down.
ATGTTTATATAGGGTCCCTTCCTTCTCCACTTCTAGCCAGCAAATGGAGGGATGACGGGCAGTTTCAAGGCATCAGGGCCTGGAAGCTGGGAGATGGGCCAAAGGGGCAAAAGATCCTACACCAAACTTGCCTTATTCCCGTTACTCCCATGTGACGTTTCCCGTGACCGACTTCCTCTCTTGGAAGTAGACTTGCGTCTACTTCAAGCCTTCTTTGTCCTGTTGATCTCTCGGGACTGTGCCGATGGCATTATAGACTCAAGAGGATTAGCAACTGTGTAGTCAATCTCCCTTCACAGCGGACTTCCCATATGTCCATGTGCATTCAGGATTCATATTATCTCTTTGAAAAGAGAGCCGCAATCCCATCTCCCATCTCCTTGTATATGTATGCGTATGACGTCAATGTGGATGCTGTGAGGGCGTTGCCATCAGCACCCAATGACATGATGGCTGGGCGCGGACCCTGTACTCACTTGAGCTAGCCCTCACTATACCTCCCCAATGTGCTCCGATCTCAGGACACGGGAGTAGCGTATTGCTGTGATGTCAAAATCTGAAGTTGGTATTGCCTTGTAGCTAACAAGGGGTTTCATTGGAATCTGGTCCAACGTATCACCCGAGACATCGGTTACATGTGCCTCGCTAATTCTCCCTCAGGTGAGAACAACTCTTGGGATATCACGGATATCCTTCGTTGTCAACACCGAAGTATTAACATCTCTACCGTCTTGCAATATGAAATATGTATATCCACTGTTCTAAGATCTGAGCGGCTATGGCGAGAGGACAGGAGCCATTGCATCACGACCCTATGCCCTTCCGGAGACGAACCTCCCGAATACTGAGAGTCAACTGCTTTGTGTCAGTAGAGGATGCTTAAACGCACTTTTTGCCACCCTTTCATAGGCCCAATCTAATATGCACTCAGTCCTTTCTTATTCTTGGCCACTATCATCGTCGGCTTCCTGATTATGATGAGCGGATCGGACTCCTACTACGTCAAATTAAGTACGGTCACGGGATATTTCCTGCAAGACGATCCTGCGACAAACCCAAATGGTTTTGACTATGTAAGGGTTTTAATAGCCAGGAGCGTTCGAAACATTAACTTGTATTCAGTCAACATCAAACTTTGGCCTCGTAACCCGAGATTATGATACTGACGGGGAGTATGATCCAGAGAAGAAGCAGACACAGTGGCAACGGTTTGAATATCAAGTCTCGAAACTGAATAAAGAAAGTGGCTCCAAAGTCAAATATAAAGTACTCTATAGTCAGTCATATTCTCATATCTATGCTCCAAACACAGACTGATATCGCTCAGTGGGCCGGCATGGGGAAGGATATCATAACGTCGCCGAAGCCTACTACGGCACACCCGCCTGGGACGTACGTATCACAATGACACCTTCTCTTAAATTCAAGAATCGTCACATTGAACTAACTTCTCAAGTGCTACTGGTCGGAGAAAGAAGGTAACGACACTATGACTTGGGCCGACGCACACCTCACACAGGCCGGCATCGCCCAAGCCCAGAAAGCCCATGACTTCTGGTCTAGTATGCTCACAACACAAAAGATCCCCGCTCCCGAATCATACTACTCTAGCCCTCTGACACGGTGCCTCCAAACTGCTTCATACACATTCTCCGGCCTCTCCCTCCCGGCGGACCGGCCCTTCGCACCAATCATCAAAGAGCTGCTCCGTGAAGACATCGGTGTACATACGTGCGATCGCCGGAGCACAAAATCGGAAATCCGTGAGATGTATCCAGAATGGACGTTTGAGGAGGGATTCGCGGAGGAGGACCCGTTCTGGGATCCAGTGGTAAGGGAGCCTGCGGAGGCGCAGGATGCGAGATCGAAGGTTGTCTTGGATGACATCTTCACTAACGATAGAAAGACGTATATTAGCATCAGCAGTCATTCGGGAGAAATTTCATCGATTCTCAGAGGTAATTATTACAGAAAATGCCGCTTTCAAACAGATGAAAAACTAATGAGTGTAGTCATTGGGCATAGAAACTTCGGCCTAGGCACCGGGCAAGTGATTCCCGTGCTGGTGAAGGCAGAGAAGGTTTATGGAACGCCGCCAGCGACGTCGATTCCTCCTTCTACAACCGTTTCGACATGCACAGCGCCTCCAGCAACATCTACCTTATGATAATAGTTCATGATAGAATAAAGCAGTAGCATCTCCGTGCTGGATATATTGGATATATTGTACATATAATAATACACTTTCTACTTAGCCAGGAATTTCTGGAATGCCGTGTGCTCAATCACTACATTCCCCACAGCCTTCAACTTTTTTCTCCCCTCCTTCTGCTTATCCAGTAGCTTCCTGCGCCGTCCTATATCTGATGCGTGCAGCTTCGCCAAGACGTCTTTCCTAAAAGGCTTGATCGTCTCTCGAGCCACGATGCGCTTTCCGGCCGTGGCCTGAATAATGATCTCGAACATCTGGCGATCGACATGCTCCTTGAACTTCGTCACCCACTGCCTGCCTATCTTGTCAACTTGCGACGTATGCACTACGCGCGAGACGGCATCCACAGGAATTTTATTGACGAGGAGCTGCATCTTGACTATGTTGCTGCGTCGAAAGCCAGCGTCCTCGTAGTCGAGACTGGCATACCCCTTCGTAGCACCTTTTAACTTACCAAAGAAGTCCTCAACGAGCTGGGAAAGCGGTAAGTCATATTTGAGAATGACTTGCGAGGAGGTGAAAAAGTTGAGCTCCTTCTGCTCGCCACGGTTCAGTTCGCATAGTTCGATGACCTTCCCGAGGTACTCTTCAGGGAGTGTGATAGTAGCGGAGACATAAGGCTCTTGCAGCTCTGCTACACGCTGCCCTTGCGAGTCTGTGTCTGGAAACTCGGCCGGATTCTGGATTATCTCCTCTCGACTATCCTTCCATATCACTTTGAAAGGTACGGTTGGCGGAGTGATGATGATGCTTGCGCCGTGCTCCTGGCGCAGACGGTCTTCGAAAACGGAGCAGTGAAGGGTTCCCAGGAAACCCAATCTCCAACCTGCTCCTAGAGCATCAGATGATTCTTTCTGTAGAGTAACGCTTCGGTCGTTGAGCACGATCTGGTTGATTGAATCTTCGAGGTGGCCATAGTCGCCTTGGTCCACTGGAAATGCAGCTACGAAGACCATAGACTTAGGCTCTTCAAACCCCGGGTATGGCTCAACTAAGTGCTCTGATCCCACTGTCGTGTACGTGTCTCCACTCAGTGCTTCCTGGCTCTTCTTCATTCCCGGGTTGAAGTATATATACCCAACTTGTCCAGCTCGTAGAGTGCTCTGTGGTGTCTGATTAGGGTACATAATACCTACTTCGCCCACAAAGTATTTTATGCCTGTAGCAAAGGACACAACATGATCTCCAGCCTTGATTTGTCCATCGAATATCCGAACTAGGAGAATGACTCCCTTATAATTATCATACCATGAATCCACCAGTAATAAACGTAGAGGTTTAGTATGATCACCCACTGGGTGTGGAATCTGTTTGATCACATTTGGGAGAATGGATTCAACATTCAAGCCTGTCTTTGCAGATACTAGCACAGCATTTTCCGGTTCCAACTCAAAAGCAGTCTGCATCTGCTCCAAAGCTCGAGGCGCATCCGCCGATGGTAAATCCACCTTATTGACAACTGGCACAAGCACCAAGCCCTGAGAGAAGGCCAGGTAGAAATTTGCTACAGTCTGTGCCTGCACCCCTTGACTCGCATCTACCAAGAGTAATGCACCACCGCAACTTGCATACGACCTGGAAACCTCTGCTCGAAAATCCACATGTCCAGGGGTATCGACTAGATGCAGCAGAAAATCTTCTCCTTTGAAATTATATATCATGCTGCACGTCTGCGCTTTCACCGTAATCCCTCTCTCCCTCTCGACATCCAGTTTATCTAAGATCTGCTTATTTCCTCCTGGCTCGATCGTGCCGGTGAGCTCCAATAATCTGTCACTGAGCGTGCTCTTTCCATGGTCAACATGTGCCACTATACAGAAATTCCGGAACCGCTCAATCGGGATGTCCTTTATTCGGCGCTCAAGTTGAGAGACGGCCCTGCCAGCTTGAGCATATTGCGTCACCGAGGAGGTAAACGTGCGGGTTTGCGAGAGGAATTGAGAAGCATACTGGCTTCTGATAGAGCTAGGGAGCCTCAAGAGTTGTAATGGACATCGCTGCATTTGCGAAATGGGGCGTGGAACGGAAGTTGAAGTTGCGTCCGGGATATCAAAATCTTTTGAAATGCAAGCGGCACTTCCCGTTTGGGATCGTCACCGTAGTAACGCCATATATCAGTCTTTCCGTAGCAAAGCGACAAAGCTTCAACTTCATATACGATTGGAATTCCAACGCAAATTAAGATGTCTGTCGAACGAGAGAAAGATAAGTCAAAGGTACATAGGCTATCGCTGAAAGGTTCGTACGCCAGAATTTCCCCTGGCGCAAACATTAATTGTCCACAGGCTCTGCTAAATATGTTGCCGAATTCGTGAGCCCCGATTCTATCAAGCACAAACTATGGGATTATAGCTAACAATCGCAGTTCCAATATTCCATAAACACCATTCTGTAAGCTCTACTCAATTTTGAATACACAGTACGACATACTTATAGGTATCCAGATTCCAACGAGGTGTCTACCCCGCCGAGGATTTCACAGCGTATGCAGACCGCCCCTCCAAAAAAAGGACTGCAACTCATAATAAGCCTACAGAGTAAAGAAATATGGCCTTACGATGCTGGTATCCTCAGACGATCAAGTCAAAGCATATATCAAAAAGATTATGACGCAGCTCAACGAGTGGATGATCGGAGGCAAAATCTCGAAGCTCGTAGTAGTGATAACCAGCAAGGACACCGGCGAGCACCTCGAGCGCTGGCAATTCGATGTATGCCTCTCTCCCAGTACCTTCAGGCTATGGATCTAACAAATTTGTCCTCCTATAGGTCCAAATATTCTCGAAATCCTCCTCCAAAAAGTCCTCTAAGCGCGCCGTGGACAAGGAGAACGATGTTCCCGAGCCCAGCAGCGCGCCGCCCCCGGCCGAGAAGACGGAAGCTGAGATCCAGGCGGAGATCCAGTCCATTTTCCGACAGGTTACGGCGTCGGTGACGTTCCTGCCGCAGTTGGAGGGCGATTGTACGTTCAACGTCCTGGTGTACGCGGATGCGGATAGCGAGGTACCGATGGAGTGGGGAGACAGCGATGCAAAGGAGATTAAGAACGGGGAGAAGGTGCAGCTGAGGAGCTTTAGTACGAGTAATCATCGCGTGGATACGTTAGTTAGCTATAGGGTTGGGGAATAATGGGGCGGGAGGTGATTTGCAAATAAGAGTCTGGGGTTCGGGATGGTTCTTATTCTGGCTTGAGCCTTTGGGTTGGTCTGTCCGACTTGGAATGCCACGGGTTATGTGGTGTTTTGGACCACATGGACCATATCAAAGGATGGGAATGCCCCTTTACATATATTTTTTCCCGGAATCGAAAGATAGTTTTCTTCTGGAGAGTCTTGTTTCTCAGCATCATGAATCTATAGTACACTTCTATATTTATACACTGGAACAGTATCCTAAAAATAACCAATTTCAATCATCATTTCCACCATCGTACTACAGGCCGAGATTTCAGCTTATCCTGGATCTTTATAGGGATCCCTCTCTTTAGCTTCCATCGCAGGGTCAATGAGTTTTTCCATAATTCTTCTGTCCTTTCAGAAGCTCCAAGACTCTTCCACGTCTTGTCCAGCTCGAAAGCTTCCTCCAACATTTCATGGAGTGGCCTCACAGGAGCCCAATGTCCAAAAGCTAGATTTAATTTGCGAAATTGTGCCTCTAGAGACCGGAGAGTCGCAAATTTGGACTTATAGCGCATGGGTATAGTGTGTTTAAAAGCAGTTTCTCCGGATTTTAAGGCTCTGCGGAATGGAGGCAAAGACGAGCGATCGGGATCGGTACTACCAAGAATAAAGTAGCCCACTTGCTGTTTCCATCTTTGGTAAGAATTTGCGCCTCGATTCGGGAAAATCTCAGTGTTCATGATGCTTCTCACAACACGCCATCTCATTATGTGTGTCGTATGAGCATGCAGGCAGGCATATCTCCAGACAACTCGTGCCAAATTATAGCCCTTGTATCGCCAGGCAAGTTCAAATAGAATATTGTACGTCATATCGTCAAGTTCCAATGGAATAGATGTCGGAAGATCTTTTAGGATTTCAATCGCACCCTTCACATTTATCGAATACCTGCAGTGGTTGAGGATTGTGGAAATAGACGTAACAGTCGGTATGATATCGCGAGATTCCATGACCCTCATGAATTCCCAACAGCGTGAGATCAGGCCCTTTTCTGCAAGGGAATTCAGAATCCGGTTGCCTCCAGTCCCCGTGAGCCACAGAGGTCCGTAACGGGAATCCATATGTTGAACGAACTCCTCGTGGGTTTGGCTGCTCTCTAGCGAGCTATCGATTTCATATGGAATAAGATGTCGACAGACCATTCTCACTGTCTTGACCCTCTGCATGAGCCCGTTTTCCTTCATTTTGGAGAGGATGTGTATTTTGACTCGAAGGTTAGGAGTTGCAGTCATAAAGACAACCCACGTTTTCGCGTTGGGAAAGACGCCACGTCGGAGCATCAGGTGGAGTATGAAGTGGAAGCTGTGTAGATTATCCACTTTTGCTGCCTGGTGTAACATGATATTGAATGTCTCCACATCGGGTTCGATATCCGTAGCCTCCATTTTTGCGAAGAGGTGTCTGACGTTTTCAATGCTGTTCGAGTAAAGAAGGTATCCCATCGCCTGGTTGAATGCATCCCGAGAGAATGAGGACTTGCAGTTCGGATCGTCGAAGGTTTTCCGTAGTATATCCGCCACTAGCTCTCTATGCACCTCTCCACTTGGATACAGAACTCTGTGCATATGATTTGGCATGTTCATAACTGTCAAATGGGTAATGTATTTCAAAAAAGACCTCTGGGACCATTCCGCTGGCTGTGGGATCTTGTCAGCTCTCAATATCTGCACTGGAACGTCAATTTCCCAGTTCCTATTTCTTTGGATGTTGAAACTATGCCCATGCGTTTCCACATCATCGTCCAAAAGTGTAGACTCTGAGTCAGCATTCGTAAGAACAGAGTTCTTGCGTGTGCTTCTCAATTTCGCGTCCGGTGCAATCCGCAGGATGTCGAGAGTTGTACTTTTAATAGCCCATGGGGATCCAGATAGGAAGAAGTTTCGATGAACTTCCTTCTCCACATCTCGATCGCCGAGCGTGATCTCGCAGTCGTATCTCTCCCCAAGCTTCCACAAATTGGTATCAACCCCATTGTAGAACTTTTCCACTACCTCATCCGGTACTATGACTTCGAGAGACTCATCAAGCCACTTCCCGGCCTTCGGTGTATTATCGGAAAGAGTGGAGAGAATAACACGCCAGTCTGGATCCCAAGATCCTCTCTTTTCTCTTTCTCTGCTCAGAAACGCCTGTCGCCTGGCGCGTTGACCAGCTTCAAACTCTCTGATCTTCTCAGTGTTTTGATACAACTTGCGAACAAGAGGCACAGGGCCACGTTCATACTCCGGCATGCTCAATGGCCTGCGAATAAGGAATTTGGATTGAGAGGTATCATCCACATTGCTGGTCTTTGCATCAGCACCCAAGGATGCGGTGTGTTCGTCCGTTCCAACTGTATGGTACTGGTCAACCATATGGCATGGATCTTTGACGTGTCTCTGCTCTCCCTCCGTCCCGACATCTCGAGTCTTTCCAGCGCTCCTCTTTGCTTCCTTGTCCCCTCGATTCGGTGTCTCGGTAGCGAAATTACTATCGGCATAGGTAGGCGTGACTGACGGTATCAGAATGGAGGCTGGCCGGATTGTTGCAGAGGAATAATTTCTGGCCCATGTTGGATAGAGAAAGAGTAAAGGCTCCCTGGGAGTGGAGGCAAGGGGAGCAAAGGCTGAGAACCTGCCTCTTTTAACGATGCGGGTTCCCAGGGACATGCGCTATGATATCTTCATGTTGATATAGCCTTGCTGCTCGTTGAATGATTTTTTTCAATCTTCTTGACCTGAAATTTACCTTCATGGGCAGGCGATTGATACCATCACCCCGGTTTTAGTTTATGTTCGCACCCTGCGTTCTACGGTATGAAAAAGCAACAACAGCACTGCGTACCAAAATTAGAGAGAACCCCCCGGAACTCTAAGAAACCGAGCACTAATGTGAACTGCAATAAAATATCAAGCTCCCATGAGTTCGTATTCTATGCACGCTAGCTAATCTCAAAATCAATGCCATGCACTACTCACAGAGGTGTGCCGGTGCCCAACATCAAGTTGCCTATGCTATGCCTTTGCCTTTCCTTTGCCCTCGACGGGCGAGGAGACAAACTCCGTGCCGTGATCTCCATGATCAGCATTGTTGTCCAACCCTGGAAGTTCCCTGTTTGAAATCACGTCCTCCGGACCGCTTCGATCAAGCCCTGTCCACTCTTCACCCCAACCCTGTGCTTCATCTACAGCGCCTTTTGTACTACCACTCTTAGCAATAATCTTAACATCGCTCCAGAATTCTAGCTTCTTGACCTCTTCATCAGCGTGCTTCACTGCCTCGGCGAGGTGGTCTAGCCTGTGTTGCCTGCGATGATCTGTGGAATTCCCACCTCCCATTTCCTTCTCCAGCGCCTCTAGGGCGTGATTGAAGATCTCAAGGAGATGGGCCAGGAGCAGCCGACGAGACGCTTGAAATATGAACATCCGCATTATATCATGCATGCGCTCCCGAAGGTGGTACAATTCCTCTCCACCATGTTCAATAAAGTTCTCGACGGCCTCCATCTTTTGCCGATCGATACGGCAAAATCGCATGACGTTCATCAAGGAGTCGATGTCCTCAATATCCCCAGCAATAGCCTCGTCGTCAAATTCTCTCCTAGATGACTGTATGCTATTTCTATTCCTCCGACTCCCACCAAGGGAAGAGGCACGGCTCTTACTTCTGCTAGGCGGTTGTATGGTAAAGTACTCCCAACTCGCCCCCTCTTCATCCTCTGGGTCTCTACTTGGCTTCTTCGTCCTCTTCCGAATCCAGGCTCGTCGACGGACGAAGGAGTTCCAGTGATGTGGGCCATGCCAGGAAAAGTATTTAGAGAAGGCAAAGGAATACTCCCACCCATCTTCGTCCAGTCCTTCCTGGTGATTGACGACCCATTCCTTCCACGCCCACTGCCACGTAGGATCTGGTACCTGTGCATTCGTGATGTCCGTCGCGCTTGGTTTCTGGGCGGCGTTGGTCCAAGGTCCTGGGTCGAGACCCCCTAGGGCCTGTGCCGAGAACATTGCTATCCCACAGAGGAATCCCCCACGCTGGTTTTCGTAGAGTATGTCAATTGCCGATTCTGGTCCCTTGCGAGGTCCGGTCTCCTTTGGTATGCTCATCCTGCGCCCTCTCTCCTCTCCACCTAATGCTCCTCTATTCCGCTCCGCATCTTCGGCGGGCTCATCCTCCAACTCGCCTCCGCTGCCCTCTCGACGATCCTGGAACTTGGAGTATCTGAGGGCTTTGAGTTTCAATCGTAAAGAGATCCTCTTAGGCAACCGTCCTTCCTCTCCATCGCTATGCCGCCGCCTCGAGGAGTACGATTCTCGATCCGGCGACCTACGAATTGGAGGTAGGGACGCAGGTCTTGCGCTGGCGGAGCGGCTGCGATGAGGGGTAGACGATCTGGTGCGGTCGAGGAGGCGGATTTCGTGATCGTAATATCTATCGCTCTGAGCCCCCGGCCGGTGGGGGGAGTGAAGGAGCGACATTTCCTAGGGAAGAAGTAGCATCCTCGCAAAGCAAGTCACCACTGTCGGGCGCTGTGGAGGAGGTTGTTGCAGTGGAGACCCAGTAAAGTTTTCGGCTGAAGGCCAGGACCATGGGGTTCCTAAGAGCAGCTGGAAGCACGCACCCAGCGTACAAGTCCCTTGTGCATGGACAAGGAAAGTTGCCAACCATGAAGAGGAGAATGAAGGAGCGGTGGTGAGGGAGGTGCCTGTGTCTTCTTTGTCCCAGGAAGCTGGAGAAGACCTATATTTACGGCTTCCTGGTGTCAGGCAGAGCTACCCCGCATCTCTGCGAAGGATCGAGCGTGGTCCCCAAGGTGACGGACATAGAGGAGCTCTACAGGTAAATTAGGACTTACGAGCAATTCCTATTGTATCCGGGCACAATGCCAATCAGACGTACGGCCGCCATGCAATTGCCCTGTATTTGGCGTCGTGATGCACAGTGGCGGGACTGGAGCTGGTATGACGTCGGTTGGGCGAAATGGGGGGAAGTTCGCATCTCTGGGCGCCCGGGGAAGAAAGGGAAGTGATGTGACGGTTGCCAGGTCCAGCTCCCGCCAATCACCAGCGCCATCGTTGCACCTGTTTCCATCATGCAACAACCCCCTCAGTCTCCTCATTCCTGCAGCGGGCGATGTTGCGGCTTCTCCTCGTTTCACGTCTCACTCTCTCTCCTGCTGAACTAGACTTCACCGTTGCTCGATATCCCCATCTCGACCTGATCCCATCCTCACGGCTCTAAGACGCTACTCTGACAAACATCCCTCAACTCCAGTCTTCCACATCTCACCTGCTCCACAATGGCTCAGCCAAAGTCCCGGCTTCCTCTCTACCTCGGTGTCGCTGCTGCTGGTGGCGTAGGCTACTACCTCTACACCGCAGGCGGGAGCCCCAAGGCTGCCGAGAAACAATTTGAGAGTGCGTGACCCGCTCCAAAATGATACAAATGCACTTAATTCTAACTGCTGCTTTGAAATAGGCGATGTCTCGCGCGCCTCGTCCAAGATCAAGGGAGAGCTCCCAGGCAAGGGAAACGAAATCAAGAAGGACACCGAGAAATGGGGCGCTGAAGCTGGCGCAAAGCTTGACAACGCCGTACGTGTTACCTTCCATGTACAAATAATCTTCGGATCCTTCTCTCCAGAGGGATATATCTCTTCAATTTTGCCAACCTGATCCATGAAAAAATACTCGTGCGAGAGTACAACAGCTAACCGCCTCCCTGCAGGCTGAGAAGGCCAGGCAAGAAGTTGCCAATGCCGAGAACAAGCTCGAGCAGTATCGCAAGGAAGCCAGCCGCGAGGCGATGAAGAAGATCGACGCCGTGGACCGCAAGGTTGAGGAAGGCACCGCCAAGGCCAAGAGCGGCATCTCCAGCTGGTTCGGAGGCGGAAAGTAGGTTTGTGTGTCGCTTTGGATTCACGCATATGGTGGTGTAGGTGGGACAGCAGGTATATAGTATACGGTCCTGAGCATAGGGTTGGGGCGATTTTCTGCAGAGACTTTTGACGGTATGTGAGGTTAGGTTTTGCGGGTTGTATAATACCATGGTGTCTCCTGGTTTTACCTCACCTCTCTAGTCCTACCAACTACTACCGATTGCAGTCCGTAAAGTGAAGATCAGTTCTGAGTTGGCTTGGTTTATCGGCTGCTGTAGTTGATGTTTAAGCAGTCGGAGCTATGTTTACAAGGCAAGCAATATCGCGGAACCACTTAACAATGTGTCAGTGAGAATATACTAAGCACAGGAATCCGTTTGGCATGAAGTTCGAGGAAGGAACTTGGCCGATTGCACCAGGTGGATAATCCATTGCAAAATGCGCGCTTTCCACTTATTATACGGTTCTCATTCTACTTTTACTGTTCTTTTCCTTTACCGTCTTATACCGCAATGTCATTTCCTATACAGTTACTCATTATCCACTCTAAGCTGAATTCTCTCCACATTCTAACGCCCAAGAATTTGTTTATTCATTACTCCAGGTCATACCCTTAAGTGTCGCACTACTTGAATGCGCTCTGATAATAGAGGAATGATGATAAAATATAGTGTATTGTAGAGAACGACATCAGACTTAAGATTCTCTTACATTCAGCTAGGGATGTCCGGCTTGGGCCGTTTTGACACAAGGTGAAATGGGAGCTATGAGAAGCATGCCTGAACTTAAGGTAAATCTCATCGCTGCTGGCTGGGAATGAGTTCAACGGCACAACACTCTCATGAAGCTAAAACGATCACTCTGGATGTTCATGACCTGATATAAGGAGGTGGAGACACTAAGCCAACTCTTCTCTGCAACTATGCAAGAAATATGATCGGCAGATATATATAATGGATCAAGCCGCAAGGGTCTCCTCGCCGTTGTTGTAGCCTTTTATCCTGTCTGCCGTCGTTCCGAATAACTTGTTTCTGATCATTACCTTAGTTGTACTGTGTGCCACCCAGCCAACCATTATTTACTTGTGCCTGACTAGCACCTCAGCATGTACTTCGCCATATATATTTCAGCAAAGAACGGAACAGCTTGCTTTAAATACATCTCAATAATCATGCTCCTCTTCCACAAAAATTTCGTACAAGATATATATTGCATTTTGTACGTGTCGTGAGGAGACGGGTGGCGATCAGCCCCACGGGATTTGGCGATCAGTGGGTTCTTCGTCTCGCTCGATTCGACAAGAATGCGCTGTATGACAATGATGTCGACGACTTCAGATCATGCCCAATCTGGACACTGAGTTTTCACGTTGTTAAACTTTGGTCCATCGAGAGCTAGCTTGCCATCCTATTCCCTACTGCCTTACATCTTTGGGCATCAAGTGGGAAGCTCAGCAACAGCAATATGGCCCTCCCAAAGTTCAGCTCACTAGGTGCGCGACGAGACACAGAGAAGAAAGGGACAACGGAAGCAAACTTGTCCGCCGACAATGAGGGCGCCTTAGCAGAGGATTCTATGCCCACGGGCACTGTTAATATCGAGAAAGCCACTGGGGCAAGATGGCATGCCATTATAGCCGGCAGTATCCTCTTCTCCATCTCCGTCATCTTTCTGATCCTCGTTCGTCCATCCCATCTATACAGATGTAGTTCCATGCTTATAGAGACTATAGACCCTCATCGGTAATATCAATGCGAAAGCCGTCATCCGCTCAACCTACTTCTTTAAGCTCGACCTCACAAATATCATCCCAGCCTCGCCCGGGAATCTCCAACTCGCGAGCTCCCTTGCACGTTCCCTTGGCCTTCACGATTTTTATCAGGTCGGGCTGTGGGGCTTCTGCGAAGGCTACAATGATGAAGGGATTACACACTGCTCGAAGCCAAAGACCTTGTATTGGTTCAATCCAGTTGAGATTCTGCTGAGTGAGCTTCTGGCTGGTGCAACAATTGCACTTCCCTCCGAAGTCAACACAATCTTGGAGCTAATTAGGATTGCAAGCCATATTATGTTTGGCGGCTTCCTGACTGGTATTTGTATGAACACAGTTTCGATATTCGCTACACCGCTTGCTATATTTTCCAGGTGGTGGAGTTTACCTATCGCCCTTTGGACTTTCGTAGCCGCCCTCCTCACTGTGCTGGGTTCCATTATTGGTACAGTCATGGCTGTTGTCTTCAAAGTCGTCCTCACAGCTCAGGCCGAGCTGAATATTGGCGCGTCGATCGGTGTACCGATGCTCGTATTCATGTGGATTGCGTCAGTGTGTACTGTAGTCGGACATCTGATCCATCTCTCTCTAGCGTGCTGCTGTGCAAGCAGAAGGGATGTCGAGACTGGGAGAAGGACTGGAAATAAAGCTGCATATTCGAGTGCAATCTCCAGTGAGAAGAATAAATCTGCACTGACGAGGTTTGGAATGTCACAAATCTCAAGATTCAGAGGAAGGAGGGCTATGGCCGGCTCAGAAATGAGAGAGGAGGCAGCACCGTAAACTTTTAATTACAAAAGGTATGTGGGGGGTGTAATAGGCGGCGTTCGAGGGAGGATAAGCAATACTGGTATGAACTAGGGCTTTTGTCATTGTTACTTTGACCTATGTAGGGGTGTTGATAATATATGCCATGTAATGAAACGGAATCGACTTCTGATATTCCGACCTGGTTAATACTTTGTGCATGCTTGCCGTCCTAACTACACGTCTAGCAAAACCAGGCATATTCCAGGGCCCTTTAAATTACCAGCTATTCTCTTCATCCATCTATTTCGATCATTATATAGTTGAGTGTTTTATCCCCTTTCCCTCCTCCTCGGGGCGGGAAGAGAAGGAGGTGGGGGGGGTTTAGAGTGACAATCAATTAATATCAATGACGCATGCTCCCATAGAAATTCGGCTCTGCCACAGCCTCGCATGCAAGGCCGAGCCTTCCAGGTCTCGACGCGTCCTTTCGCGTTTCAACATTTCAACCTCGATTTCTTCAAACCACTATGAATGGCACTCTCGATTCCCCCATCTCTGAAACTTATTGACCTCCGCCTCCTCGCTCAAAAATGCGGCCTCCAAACCTCCGGTACAAAGCCCATTCTGGCTCAACGCATCGGCCATGCTTTCTCATCCATCCCTAAACTACCTCCCGACACCCGGATCCTCAGCATCGATATGGGCATTCGCAATCTAGCATACTGCATCCTCGATATCCCAGCCGCGCCACGCCTCCTACGTTCGCCATCTAAGATTCAACCCTCTCTGCACGCCTGGCAACGGCTGTCGCTCTCGCGGCCTCCCCAGAATGGTGAGATAGAGTCTTTCTCGCCTGCTACCCTGTCTTCTCTTGCGTACAAACTCTTAAGGCATCGCTTGCTGCCGGAAAAGCCATCATATATCCTCATTGAACGTCAGCGTTTCCGGTCAATGGGCTCGAAGCATATCTTGGAGTGGACCGTGAGAGTGAACATGTTTGAGGCGGTAATTTATGGGATCTTGTGTGCATTGAAGGAGGAGGGGGTTTGGGAGGGCGAGGTCTTGGGTATTGCGCCAGGCAAGGTTGGCCCTTTTTGGGTCGAGGACGGCGAAGAGAGAGGTGTGTGGAAGAAGGAGAGGACGGCAAAGAAGAAGAATAAAGGCTTGAAGATTGATCTTGTAAGGGGATGGTTGGAAGATGGGCAGATGGTAAGCTTGGGGAATGGAGAAGTGGAGGCCATGGCGAAGAGGTATATAGAAAAGTGGGATAGAACTCCAGGTGGAAGGAAATTGGAAGCCGAGGGCGAGGAAATGGGCAAGCTGGATGACTTGGCCGATTGCCTGCTACAGGGTATGGCATGGATCCAATGGCAGGAAAACAAGAATGTTGCACTGCAGCATGGTGTAGAAGCATTACTAGACCAATGCCATGAATAATGCAGTATCGTGCGTGTGATGCAAGATTTCCCGTCTCTATCCACATGGGCAGTTTTTCTTGCCCTCAGGTGCAAAAACATTATTCAACCGCAACACGAGGTCAGATGAAGTTATTTTGAAGAATACTAGACTAATGGGAAAGAAGAAGACGAGGGTTTGAATCAATGGCGCGACTAAGAGCAGGAAGAACTGTTACCCTAAGCCCCAGTATTTGTATTTATCCTCCGAACGCGAGTAGCGCACCGCAGGTGCACACGCTCCTATCTCATTCCAGCACATAAAATACAAGCCACGGGAATGAACAAACTAGGTACTGTAAATTCTACATATTCCATTGTTGGATCCAATACCTAAATGCTTGGACGGAATCAGATGAGTATTTTAAAAATATTGTTTTAGTTTGCAAATAACTCTAGTAGCCATAAGCGCCTTGCAATGTGCCAACCCCGACATCTAATACCTGTTTAACCCCATAATAAACCCACCCATTTTGTTAACTCGAAGTTGCCTCTCTATAGAAAGATATGCTCCTATTAGCGCCAGCAGTAGCAAAGGTTTCGCTCTTCCCGGTCTTTGGCAGCCACTTTACAGCCCAGAGCGCATTTTCCGTCTCGCTATGGGTGGCGACGCAAGCTCTTCTATCAATCGACCAGACTTTGGCCTTGCCGTCGTGTGCGCCGCTGAGGAGATACTCTCCAGTATCGCTCCAATCGATCGATAAGATCCATGCAGAGTGGCCTGTGAGGTTCGCAACTTGCTCGCCATGCTGCACATCAAACAAGGTGATAATGCGTGAATCTCCTGCAGCAGCAAGGAGAGAACATCCAGGTGAGAAAGCAACAGCACGTACGGTAGAGAGAAGGCCTAGATGATCAGTTGATTTATATGTGTGATTTGGTAGAGTAGTAGACGTACTTGGTAACGAGTATGCCATCTTTCCGCTCTCGTTATTAAACACATAGACCCCGCCGTCTTCGTGCCCGCTCGCGGTAAACCGGCCATCTCTGCTCAGATCAATAGACATACCAAAGCAGCCTTTGGTCTGAAACTCATTAATCTTCTTTCTGCCATTCGCCAGGTCCCAGACATTGATTCTTCCATCATAGGTAGTACTTGCGAGATACTGGCCATCCGCACTCATCGCAATAGCCCAGGTCTCTCCAGCCTTGTTATTATCGACAATCTTCCCTTCCTCAGTCCACTCTCCAGATTCAGAAAGGGCCCATGTTATTGTTTCACCGCCGAACCCGACGGTTGCTGCATGACGCCCGTCGCGTGAGGTTACAATGTGGTGACAGCCGATTTTATGTGCGCCACTGATACTTTGTACGAGAGGATTATCGGGGGATATCGTTGAGAACACATTAATAGCTGAGGAACCAGCGCCGGCGAGAATCTGGGTGGGTGTGACTGCTATGGAGAAAATGTCTCCGGCGCATGCTGTTTGGTGTCAACGGCTGTTGATGGAGGGGTAGTTTAGAAATCAATACCGTTGTCGATCGTGTTCGTAGTGAGGTACTGCTTAGACTGGAGTATGTTATTACATCAATTGGCTTCGGGGGAGTGAGTTTATTCGTACCATTCTCACTGATCCTTGTTGAGTTTTCCGAGCCTAAGATGGGAAGATGGTGCCTTGACGTTGCACAGTTTGAAGCTGTTCGCTTGTAGCTCGACTCTTCCAGGTGACCTTAACTTCCATATATGCGCACATTTTGAAACGAAACATGTTTGAAGTTACAAGATTCCTGGGTGCTTCGGTCATGAGGGCTCAATGGACTATATTTGCTTCGAAAATATCTCTAGCACTGTTGTTGAGGCGGAAAGTCTTCTATGCTGCTCTATCAGGATCGCCAAGGTAGATGTGGCAGATATGTTGATAATTGAGGTAACAACTTTATGAATTTAAGCCTGCTACTATTTCTATAAATTTTGCGAGATTTTCATCCCATTCCATGTACAGATTACTACAATGTTCCTGTTACCATCCTCATATATCTCAAACCTCCATGGCAACCTAAACGCCTGATATACAATGCAATACCACTATCCTTACAACCTCTCGAAACTCAAAGATCGTATACTTCTCATTGATCTGTTGGTTTATCTGCTGTCGTTTTGGATACCTTTCCCCTAAACATATCTTTGATTTCTGGGATGAATCAGCTAGGTTCGTGAACTTCTCGAAAAAACGCACCTTTTACACAGTATGGGCACAACAAATGCGCTCTTTTCACATGTCCACATGCAGAGCATTTGTTCAGGGCCGTCACATCCTTCAATGCTTTTCCTGCCATCTGCCTATGCCTCTTCTTCATATGAGATGTCTTCTTCTTCGGGACAGCACGAAGAATTGACTCCCAGAGTCCTTTTATTATCCCCGGAACATTCAGTTGTATGGCGGACGGAATGACCAACGCTAGCGGAAGGACAGGGAGTGAGAGCTGTCGCGAGAATATAGTAGCAAATCTTGACGCATTCAAAGCTGCCGGTGCGGACAATTGGGGAAGGAAGACCGAGAGAATCGACCTGGCGGTGACGTGAGATGTAGCCATTGGAAATAGTACACCCACTAAGAGTCCGAAGCTGGAAGGGTGGAGAATTAAATGTAGGAGAGCTTGTGATAGTCGAGGCCGAATAGTATCTGGCGAGAGTTTCTCATGAAGCTTCTCACGAATAATCTTTAGCGAACAATCCCCGGCCACTCTATTCCGAATGCGGGTTAGCGGTGCCTGCCCCTTTTGAGAACGCGACACTTATTTTGTGGAGGGAAGTTCTACCCCCTACGAAATCTCGACCGCTTCTCTCCCTCTTGTCATCGACATTACCTCCAACGCTCTCTCCGATACACGTCTCGAGCTTTGGCATTGATCAATTAATATCGCAGCAATGGCAACCGTTCAGGACAGAAACGCCCCTCAACAGTCGGTGTATCCCCGAAGCCATGTTGGTTTCGATAGCATCACATCGCAGATTGAGCGCAAGCTCCTGAAGCGCGGTTTCCAGTTCAATGTCATCTGTGTTGGTGAGTGCTATCTCTTGCTGTAGAGAAGCTTTTCAGGTTCTGGGGGGGAGGTTTTTACTGACGTTGGGCTCTAGGACAAACTGGCCTCGGTAAATCGACTCTGATTAACACCATCTTTGCGTCGCACCTGATCGATTCGAAGGGAAGACTGGCTCCTGATGAGCCAGTGCGCTCGACCACCGAGATCCAGACTGTGTCACACATCATCGAGGAAAACGGTGTTCGCCTGCGATTGAACATTGTTGATACCCCTGGGTACGGTGACCAAGTTAACAACGAGAGATGCTGGGACCCAATCGTCAAGTACATCAAGGACCAACACTCTGCATACCTCCGAAAGGAGCTTACTGCTCAGCGAGAGCGATATATCCAAGATACCCGTATCCACTGCTGTCTCTTCTTTATCCAACCTTCCGGTCATGCTCTGAAGCCGATCGATATTGTTGTCCTGAAGAAGCTCTCTGATGTCGTCAATGTCGTGCCGGTTATTGCCAAATCTGACTCCCTCACTCTGGAGGAGCGCAGCGCCTTCAAGGAACGCATAAAGGAGGAGTTTGCTTTCCATAACTTGAAGATGTTCCCGTATGATAATGATGAGTTTGACGAGGAGGAGCGTGCTTTGAATGCTAAAATCAAGGTTCGTAGAAAATCCGTATCCGAGAGCTTCTTATTGATAGCATTTTTAGGACATCATTCCTTTCGCTGTTGTTGGTTCTGAGAAGTCGATTATTGTTGGAGGCAAGCAGGTCCGCGGCCGCCAGAACAGATGGGGCGTCATTAATGTCGAAGACGAGAGCCACTGCGAATTCGTATACCTCCGAAACTTCCTCACCCGTACCCATCTCCAGGATTTGATTGAGACCACATCTCAAATCCACTACGAGACCTTCCGTGCTAAGCAACTGCTAGCACTGAAAGAGAGCAGCGCAGCTGGAGGACAAGGAGGCAGCCGACCAATCAGCCCCTCGGCTGATCGTGAGTTGAGCAGAAACTCCCAGAGAATGACGATGAACGGTTACTAGGTTGTGTATGGATAGGCTGGTGGTGTTTCAGACGAGCGGTTTGCTCATTATGGCGAGATGATATCCGTGCAAAAGCGACTTCATTGATTTCCTTGGGCAGGCCAGGGGAAGAGTGTATGGCTGCTCAAGCTGGGCTTTACTTTGTCTGTGCGAATTCTCCGTATTTCTCCTTGCTTAATTAGCCTTCTCTAATGCCGAGAATTCCTTTCAACCGTAACAGCACTCAAGGCACTTCTCATGGT
Organism: Oidiodendron maius Zn; assembly: GCA_000827325.1. Classification (NCBI taxonomy): domain Eukaryota; kingdom Fungi; phylum Ascomycota; class Leotiomycetes; family Myxotrichaceae; genus Oidiodendron; species Oidiodendron maius. The sequence continues at coordinate 2,968,059 of KN832871.1, read as the reverse complement.
ATATATAGTGCATGAAACACGTCTCTTGGAACAGAACTTGGTCTTCCCGTGCCTGTCTCGGCAGAAAATATTCAATATTCTATTGTGTCTATTGATCAACCGGATATCAAATGTAGCCCATCCCCAGCATGAACGACAAAAATTTTGAACTGCCTTAACCAACGGAAAGCATGAGCCTGACTTCTAGACCCCTTGGAGGTATTTTTTTCTAGCGCGATAGCCCGTCCGTTATTTCTTTGGTTTGTTCCATATGAATGCCACAAGCTCGTTGTACGCCTCCTCCAGGTCGTCGTTAACGATAATCACGTCATGGACGCCATCTGTCTTAGAATACTCCATCTCGATCCGTGCCTGCGCAAGACGCTTTTGGATGCTCTCCTCGTTCTCTGTTTTTCGGCCTCGTAGACGTGATTCGAGTTCTTCCATTGATGGCGGCGCAATAAATACATAGCGAGCGCCGATAGAGGACTTCTTGATTTGCTTTACACCCTAATGCGAGATCCATTAGCCTGCTGACTCGATATCATCCTTCCTGTCATTTGCCGCAAGGGGCAACAAACCTCCATCTCGATGTCCAAAACCACAACCTTCCCACTGGCGGTCAAATCCGAAATGGTCATCTTGCTTGTGCCGTAGCGGTTGTCGCCGAATTTCGCATGCTCGACGAACTTGTCCTCCTCGATCATCTTCTCGAACTCCTCTATCTTGATATAGTAGTAGTCCACGCCCTCCTTCTCCCCGGGGCGCGGGGTGCGCGTTGTATGCGATACAGAGGTCGCAAAGACTCTGGGGTTCCGGGCTAGGAGCGTCTTATACAGCGTGCCTTTGCCCACCCCGCTGGGCCCGCTGATTACAATCGGGCGGTTGTCACTGAGACCTGGGTCGTCTGTCAGTGGATTTTGGGGACATTGTGAGCAATGTCTTAGCGAGGATGGACTTTACCTGTTGGCATTGTGAGCGCGCGATATGATGTCCGGAATTGTGAAGTTTGTGGAAGTAGTCGCCGAGATAGTCGCAATTGTCGCAGGCACAGCATCTGCTTTCCAAGTGACGGAGGTTGGTGGTTGAGAGCTGTGTGGGTCAGCCTTGGTTTCGGCCATTGTACGGTAACTTGCCCCTATAATTTAGTGCCCGAGTGTATAACGCGACCGCCAAGTGTTTCTTCTAACACATAACCATAGCAATTTATATACTTTATGAAGACTCAAGACTGCATGTAGTATTGCTCAAATTTGAATTTGGCCGATTTATTGAGTCCTGATTTTTATATGCAAATGATGTTGAAATAAACGACTGTTGGTTATTCGTTAAGTGTCTTGATCAAATTTGAGGGCAATGGAATTAGTTTGCACTGAATAAATTCTTGGTGATTTACGTAGTGTATTTATTGCTAATGCAAAGCCATAGTTAGATGCTTAAAGGATTCCACACCACTCCTAACCCCGTAGTGATCGTGCTTTGTAAGGAGCGGGTATTATAATCGTATGTCCCCCGAACGCCAGTACGCCAGACTCTTGTTTCATACATTACACAGTCCATTTATTCTAGAATCGAGTCATATCACTGACCACGCTGTATCTGGATGATGGCGGATATGGTGGATCACCATTCGTGGTGTGATATGGGTGCAGAGCAGTCGGCGGGCGTTGGATATCGGGAACGACTGGAGAAGTCCTGGATTCGAACTTCTTAAACTGGTCAGGATCATTGGAAATGGGCTTAGAGATGTGAGAGATTCGGATGGGAAACTTCAGCCCGAATCTAGACTTGCGGCGGTCTTCATTCACGCTGTTGTATACCGGAAGAACAGGCGAAGAGGGGCGATTGATGGAGCCACTGTTAAGGCTAAAGGCTTTAGTGGACGATTCTTTGGGAGCCGCCGCGCCGTGCATACGGACTTGGCGTCCGGTGATACCTTGCTTGCGGTCGCAGAAGATGTATGTCTAAATTTATTGTCAGCGAATAGCCCCAGTCAAGAACTTGACTATGCTTACAGCGATTATATTGGCCACGCCCATTACAGACGAGAGGACACCCGAGGCAATGACGATGCGCCACAGTGGCAAGCCCAAACTTTGTTCACTTGTTGCGCTCTTGTTTAAATTCCCCAAAATATTGAAACCTAGGATGAGCATTGAAGTTCCGAGGAAGACGAAACCAGACTCTGGAGACAGCAGCGGCCAGTAGCGAGCGAAGTAGGATTTGAAGAGGCTGAGTTCCGATATGGTAAGGAAAATACCAATGATGCTGGTAATGAAATGGGAAACCCCGTCGAAGAAAAAGAACTATTTACAATATAAGCAAATATGTTCGGACAGCGCGAATGAAGATCCCTACATTGGAGGTCTGAACAGTCCTAACCAGCATAACCCAACTAGCAATCACTACTGTGATGAGAGAGATGACGTTGAGGACTCGAAGGATATTGAGGATGATGTAGCCCTTGCCGTTCGTTTTGGAAAACATCTTCATGGTGTTGATCGTATCACACGGTTGACGCTGCGAACTGTGAGTAAAATACTGGAAGCAGTTGCCAGGCCACAAGACTTACAGTTTGGGACGTATTGTATGACGATAGAGAGAAGGGAAAGCTTGACTGTCCTGCAGTAGTGGTAGATCGAAGTCGATTCGATTAGGTTTGAATTGCGTAGAATGATCGTGAAGAAGGAAACTCTAGAAAAGAAGAAAAGAGTAAGAGAAATGCCCGAGGGCTACCTATATAGAAAGAGTATGGTTATTGACGGTCGAATCTCATTGTCGTATGAATCACAATAAAGTCCTGGAAGAACAGGAGACAATAGCAGTATATGAATAAGAACAATGAGCCGCCCAACTTCTCAGACCACACCCTGGCTACGAAGACTAATCCCTTGTGGAGTGAATTCTTCACGTTTCCGAAGTCATCTTGGGGGCTTGTTTCTTTGGTCGCATTGTTCTCACCCAATCGTATCCTCGGTAAAAGACTGTCTTTGACGAGGCCGAGGCTTCAGTGAGCGTCAAAGCTCGAGCGGGTTACTAGAAATGACTGGATGATGGAGACTGCCATCGACTGCCGCCCGCGACTGAGCGCTCCTCAGCTCTGACCATTAGAGTATCTGACGCTGATCAGACTGTGGCACACGTATAGATGATGGGCATCAACTATCATGCAAGGCCAGATCTCTTTCCTTGGGCAGTTGGATCTGTAACACGCGCTTGCATTGGTTACCGCGTTGCCAAACTGAGACGTGAACTGATGTTTCCACGTTCGAAAGGATCGAGTAAGTGATTGGGTGTGAGGCGCTTAGCGTTATGCTTCTCTACTGTATGTTTCCAATAATACACTGCTCTACTCTAACCGCCAGACAAGTGGACAGCGGAGGTGACAATAACAGTCCCAACTCCAGTCGAGACCAAGCTACTTGACTGGTGTCCGTCGAAGAAAGAAGCGAGCCTTGTTTCAAGCCCCTGAAAGAAACACCAAACACTCCAAGATCGAGGGAGTGCACGTGACTCATTTTATTTATGCCTCAGGTTTCAATATTCTTGGAATATTCTACTCTCAGCCTCAACACGCCAGAGGCGGAGTCTAACTTGTAGCCACGCAGGCAAAGTTTTCTCCCACAAACCTCCAACGAATCGCGGACATTTGCAGATATTCGCTATGGCTAGGGGAAACCAAAGGGACAAGGCTCGTGAGGCTAACCAGAAGAAAATGGCGGATCAGGTTAGCAGACCCCGCAGTATCGCGGCGATAAGTCCTCTGAAGATTTCTCATCCTAACGATCATCGATTTGTTATAGAAGAAGGCGAACTCTATGTCTGGATCTGAGATGCAGCGCGAGAAGGAGAAAGTTGCCCAGAAGATGAGGGAAAAGCAGGCTGCTGGTATGTCCCGTTTGAAAAGGGTTATAGAAAGACAATGCTAACACACATCCAGCCGACGCAAAGAAAGCCGCTGAGGGCGGTGCAGCGAACAAGAAGTAGACGATGTCAGGGTCACGTCGCAGATATTCCCACCAGATACGAGATGGATTGCCAAGTAGCGACGGAGTTTTCGGGACAAGGCGATTCATTTTATGACAGTAGAATGTAGGACTGGGAGTTTAGACTTCTGCGGTTTCCAATGGATATCAAATTTCATGCCTTTGATAGTCTACTTTGGTACCGTTTTGTCATCCGATGCGTGCCAAGTGGCCTGTGTGGTGTTTTTTCTCTCCCAGAATAATAAGTCAAAATCATCAAGAAGCCGACCACGAAATCTGGATAGCACGGCATCAAACAAAGACGGTTAAGTTCGAGTGCATAGTCTCTGCAATGAGATACTCGCTGAAAGACTTGAGGTCGATACCAGTTCCCAACCTTAATGGTGCTTTACTTCTGGTCTCTCATTAATGTTTTACGGAACCATGACTACCGCAGCTTCCCTTATCCTTTTAAGGACCTTCTCTATTTTATAGTATGCCTCTCCGAGCGCCAGAGTTATTAGTCCTAACTCTTACGGCGTTTCATTTTGCTAAATGTTGTCTATCGCTCTAGGTAAGGCCTATCTCATTAGTTTCTTTTATAACAATATCACGGATAATCTGAACTATTTGAGATCTTTGTTGAAGATAAATATTTCTGTCTATTTGTGCCAAAAAGTTACAGAAAGTCCCAATGCCAAAACGATATATTGAAGAAAAGAATCCATTCAGCTAACTATTATTCCGTTTATCCCAGTACGATCCAGTCATATACAACACACTGGCACTGGATTTTTGGTATCAAAATCTCTTGGTGACACTCGACGATGTCTATACTTTACATTTGGATAGCCAACACCCCTCTAGCGATTTCATGCTGCAATAGCAGCGAGGGGCATAGAGCCGGACATGCCACCGTATGCGCCAACGCCCTGCACAGCAGCATTCGGGAAAGCAGCCATACCACAGAGGCAAGAGCATTCGCATGCGCCATTGGACACGTTTCCAGAACCAGTGGCAATTCCACTAGTTGCAGCTGAAGCAGCGACCGCAGCAGTGGTGGCAGCAGCAGCAGCAACTGTGGATGATGCTGCTGGAGGAGCCACTGCACTACCCCCGGTGATGGGAGATGCGGTACCGGTGCCATTCTGGGCAATGGCCATTTGCTGGAACATGGCTTGGGTCTTCTGAGCGGTGGGGTTGATGGAGAAGGTCATGCCCTTTCCGCAGTGTCCCTTTTGTCTGCAGTAGAACCCTACTATATGTTAGGTAGTGGCCTGGGGAGCCTGAGCAGAGATACTTACAGATTGGAGTAGCAACGGTAACCTGCATGGCCATTTGAGGAGCTGGGACCACAGTATTGTTGAGATTGGGCATGAAACCAGAATCCTTTCCACCATCAAGTTTAACGCAGGGCGAAGTGAAAGCAGACTGTGTTGCAGTGTGGTTTGCCGACTCGAAGGTGAAAATGACCATATCTCCAACTGCAGCCTCGATCGTATCCGGAGTGTATACGAGACCAGCATCGCCGCCGACAGTGACCTGGTTGGTATTAGTAGATGGCTTCTAAGATCCTTTTGCGTCGAGACTTACGCTGTGCGTTGCGGCTGCGACAGACGTTCCAGAAGCATCGGTGACGGTCACAGTGTTTGTTACAGTAGATGTAGCTGCTCCGCCTCCCTCATTGACCCAGATGATAATGACCTCATCCACCGAGCTGTCCTTGCCCTGGACGGAAACCTCAATCCCTTCGTTGGTCTTGACGGCCGTGGCCAACGCCAAGGGGGCGGCGCACAGTGCTGCGATAGTTGACAATCTCATGGTGATATATATTATATAAAGTAACCGGACGAGAGAGGTTAAAAGGGGATAAGACGTGGGCCGCGCTGCGGTGTAGCTGAATGATTAAAGACGAAGATAGATGCGAGGCCCTGCTCGTGACGACGGAAAATCAGAGAAAGAGAAATGCAGAAAAGACGCGAACGATTGAGGTAAGACAGATGCAGAAGAAGAACAAGAAGAGAGGCAGACTTGGGAAACAGACGGTATTAAATCAAGCATGAAATTGGACGAGACGCCTGGCCGACCCCTTCGCGACAACTGCAGCAGACATCCTAGTGCGAAACGGACTCGATCCACACGTGGAGACCTCCTTACCCGGCATGAGAATACCCTTCCAAACGGACTAATAGTTTGGACGAACATCGGATGGTCTACTAAGTTGGCGGTTGTGGTCGGTGCGGTCGGCCCAGTGAGGGTTCCTCGACATTACCCGTTTTAAGGGTCGTGCCATAACCGTCTCAGCTCCTAAACGCCATGGCCGACGACAAGGGGTCACGACAACGCTACGTCTCGGACAAAAGCTTGAGCGGATCGATGTGACTACATACTCCGAAAACTAGATTCGACGAGATCTATGGGGATTTATTCCCAAAACGTAAGATAAGGTAAGATACTCTTATGGGTAGGGAGAGAGCGGCAAATGCCTGGTGTTCTCTCTCTGCTAAGCCTCCAAACTTGGTTCAGGCCGACAGCGGGTAGACAAACTCCCGAGAACACGACGGAAATGAACGAATTTTTCCTGCAAGCCTCAATGCAGGCATATATCCATATTTCCGATTCAATGCCGAAATTTTTTACTAATGCGCCTCGTGTTCTTGCAATATGTTGACATCTCCTTTCCGTCCGTAATCCGTGGGAAACAAACCTCCCGTACATCGATTACTGCAGTCTCTCGGTCCGGGGTTGAAACTAAACAGCTGTTGTTTGTTGAGGCGCTGGCTACCTGCTGCTTGGCATGTCCAGCGGGCAGCTCGCTTCTGTCAAACAAGCTTTCGGTCGTTTCGAGCCGCGCTCGGGGCGCGTTCACGCATATCCAGATAGCCCAAACGGTCGTCGTGCCAGATTGTCCGCTCGACTCAAACTCGGGCGGTTCCATCTCAACCTTCATGCCTGCCTGCTAGCCGCTCCCTGCTGCTGGCCCTCATAGAGGCCAGTATAGTAGCCCGCGTAGTACCATGACATTAGGAGATTTTTTAAACTTTCGTCGTGAACTGCATTGAGGCCCCCGTTAGCCATAGATCCGAAGGCTACGTAAGCCTTTTTTTTGGTCTCACCTTGGCCGATCAGATGCTGTGGCAGTGCTGGTACCTTCTCTGGCGAACCGCTAGATGTTTGATGCGAGGCAAGGTGCTGGCAATCAGGGTTAGTACTGAGATGCAGGTCGAATGAGGGATGATAGGAAAGCCTTGAACAAGGTCTCGCTGCACACGGCCACTTACTGGAGGTCTATCATTCTTGGCATGGTGATCATCCACAGGCTGGTCATATACTTTGGCCGCCTCGAGGTCGACGTGCTCGACACTAGACGGTTTTAACCCGCCTTCTTCGTTTGTCGGACGATGCACTGACTCTGTCTCTCCCTGTTTTTCAGCCTCCAATAAGACATCTTCAACTTTCTCTCCTCGGGTGTGTATGCTGTGGTAGTACTGCTTAAATATCAGCCAAAATCTGGGATACGTATAATTTTCTGTCCCTACCTTGTACTCTTCTAGTGCTTCGTTCCATGAATCCACAAGAAGAGAATCATCCCAAATTTCCTTATGTGAGTTGCTATTAGACGTCATCGTATAAGTATGGACAATCTATTGCTACCCTTTCTTTGCCAACTTTTCAGATGTTGTTACAGGCATCGGGTGAACTTTAAGGCTCGATCTCACCAATCTTGTAAGCGAGCTCTCTACCTAATTGAACCAAACAGCGCAACTTTCTGGAAGTTCGTAACCACCGCATATTTTAGCATATTTATACGGGTTAGGAATAAATCTAACCTTTATTTTCTTGAGTGTTCTTACCCAAATCTGTTTGAATAAGTCCAATTACCCCATCTATCTAGAGGTAGATTTGTACGTACCTCAGGAATACAGCAGAATAGTCACGTGATAAATCCTTTTAACGACTTTGAGGTTAAACAAGGAGCCGAATAGAGAGCGCGTTCTAATTATATATATATTGCTCCTGTAAATGTTAGAATAAGAGTTGAAAGTATGAAATATACAAAGAGACATTTTACGTAGGTATATAAGGTGTACGGTATGTTATCTTCTCGGCTCTGTCCGAATTTGGAAGCGGTCGGGATAGTCGAGACGGTGAAAGCCGGCAATTCTTTTCCCGCTTGTAAAATTATTCTTCTGGTGCTTGATGAAAATTCCCAACCTCGCAAGGCCAAAGGCACCACGACAAGAACTATTGGCACTATGGCGAAAGAAGTACATTCCAAAAAGCGCAAGGGTAAGTTGCACGTTTTCCTGCTACTCTCTAACTGCGAGATATATATTTTATTTTTAAAACGGACTGACGAATCCCTACAGCTTCAATACCGGAAGAGAGCATAGAACAGCTGAAGAAGGCTAAGAAATCCACTTCTGAGGCACCAAAAGAGAAGAAACGTAAAGGTAAAGTAAAACCTCTTCCTGTTGTCTGAATCGTGTCGCTTATGAACAACAAACACAGCCATTGAGGATAGTACTGCAATTGCCGCTAAGAAGTCGAAGAAGTCCAAGACGGCTGTTGCAGATGATATTGCACCAGCTCCTCCCTCGGCCGAAAAGAGTGAGAAGAAGTCTGATACGAAGTTGAAGAATGCCAATGAGACAATACCTCTCGATGAAGCTTTCTCTGACGATGAAGAGAAGCTAGATGGTCCCAGCGACGATGAGGACTCGGAAGTCGATGACCAAACAGTGGCTTTGCTGAAAGGCTTTGAGAGCGATGGCGATGAAGCGGATGCTCTAAAGGAAGGTGGCCTAGCGGAAGGCAAGATGGTTCCAAAGGTCCCTACTATGACCAGCAAAAACAAAAAAGCCATGAAACGGGCTGCGGAGGCTAATGAACCTGAAAAACCAGGAGTCATATACGTTGGGCATATCCCTCATGGCTTCTACGAGCACGAGATGAGACAATATTTTGAGCAGTTTGGAAGTATATTGCAGCTACGCCTCTCTCGCAACCGAAAAACTGGTGCTAGCAAGCATTATGCCTTTATCCAATTTGCCTCCAATGTTGTCGCAGATATTGTTGCGAAGACTATGGACAACTACCTTCTGTTCAATCACATCTTAAAAGTTAAGATAATTCCAGACGAACAAGTGCCTGAGGATCTGTTCAAAGGAGCCAATAAACGATTCAAAAAAGTCCCATGGAACAAGATAGCTGGCAGAAAGTTGGCTCAAGGGGCTTCTGAAGCAACTTGGGAGAAGCGTATCGAAAAGGAGGAGAATAGGCGAGCAGAAAAGGCCCAGAAGATGAAGGCTCTTGGCTATGAATTTGAATCTCCAAAGATAAAGTCTGCAAAAAATGTCTCGAAGAAACCAGTTGAGCAGCTTACGGAAGAGCCTGCAGCCGTAACGAGCGGAGGGGAAGAGACCAAAGCCGCCGATGAGGTGTCACCGGTAGTGGGGCAGAATGAGCCCAAGGAGAAGAAGGGGAAGAAGGAAGAGAAAGAGAAGAAGCAAAAGGCTGCTACCGAACACATTACAGAGCCTGCCACTGATGTCCCTGAGAAGAAACTAAAGCGGACAAAGTCTGAGGCTGATCTGACGGGTGCTGGCAGAGAAGTCGTAGAGGAGAAGACCAAAAAGTCAAAGAAAGGCAAGAAGGCTAAGTCCGAGGCTTGAAGTTCAGTGTATATAGGAACAAACATCCTCATTATTCTACAGAGTTTGGAAATCTTATGAGGCAAGCATCTATGACAAAAATTTTGTGAGGTCAATACAATGCAACCGTGAAATTAAAGAGTGCCAAGTAAAACCCATCATTGCTGTTTGAATTTGAGGGCGTGTTCTAGCTAATATTACGTATTCTATGTACCGATTTAGCAAGATTCAATTATAGGAGCGCCTTAGTGGCCACACTGAGCAGCCACGCCGCGTCCTGCCATGCCCCAGCTTCACCATCCTGCAGAGGAAGGGGTCTGTCCTCGATAGTGGTTTCTGTGAGGGCCTTGAGATTCCGCTTAGATGGTCGCGAGGGTGATTCGGAATCATCAGTGGCTGTATCCAATGTATCGACCTCAGTCTCCTCGCCGTCTTCCTCGACAGCAAACAAACTCCATCCCAGCATCCTCTCAACCCAACCTGTAAGTCCGAGACTGCTTGCACCAGCTAATCGTCTCACAATATCCTCATCCTTCAGCACTTGATCCATATTCTCGAAGCCTTCCTCTTCAACATCGACGAAATCAGGCTCGGCAAGGAATTCCTCCTGCACAAGTTCTCGCTGGTCGAAATAACCCTCTCTTTCTCCACCAAGTGGAGTAAACAGCTGTACTCTACTTCCTCTCCTACTATTCGCCCGGCTCCCAAATCGACTCAGAGGACGGCTACCAGTACCAGTGGCTGGTCCAAAGCTCAAGCTTCTCCTAGTAGTACCAGGCGAGAACTCGTCATCAGCATCGAAGAGGCCATTCCCACTCCCCCGCCTGCTGGTCTGCTCTCTCTCCCTCGCCAGCTCATTCTCAAATTCTTCCTCATCCTCGTCCCGTAGCCCGCTCAGACTTGTAGAGCTCGCCCTCGAGACGAGCCAAGCCTGGCCTTTCGACTCCCGAGCGGAGAACGAGATCGCCGTCCCAGCGCGGAGAAGCCAGTCTAGGTCGCTTCGATCCTTTTCGGATAACTCATCTCGCTTGATTTTCCTCCGCTGGTCAGTTGTACTAAGAGGGGTGGCGACGGTACGGGACTTGGAGCGCACGGCAAGCAGATGGGTGCTGGATTTGCTCTTGGGGATACCCGTGCTCAATGTGGGTCTGTGAAGAGACACGCGCGAGGATGATCGGGATAGTATTGAAGGTGTTGTCGGGGCGGATCGCCCTTCGATGTATGATATGTGATGGGTAGAGTCGGCAGCTGCATCATAGTCCGGGAGGGGGAATCGCGATGTCAATGGAGCGAGCGAGAGCTGATTGAGATTCAAGGAGGAGCGTCCGCGAGATCGAGCACGAGGAGAGTGTTGATTGTAAGCTACATCCATGGTCGCTGCGTGTTGCCAGCTCCTGTCAGTGTGCGGTGAGGTGAAGGAAACAAGATTGATGTTCGATCAAAGGTCGAAGGTCGAAATCTGGGGAACCTGTAGAAGCGAAAGCTCGCTTGGCATAAATTTCTACTAGGAAAATCGAACGGCCGACGGTTTGATATCAATAGGTTTGGGGCAACAGAAATGATATTGAGGAGTAGAGCACTTCCTCAAAACCGTAAATATGAGGAATCTCAGGAATATTCGCTATGACGGATGGCTACTTCCCTCTCACTTCCGCGAGCGTTCTATCACGGCCGCAACATGGGATCAGGCGAATGACAGAATCCTATGCACCCTTGGCCCAAGCGAAGAGGACGCCTTGATAGAGCTGGTACGGATTGAGACAAATTTAAATTCACAGTACCAACCCCGATTTATCGTTATTGTGTGTATGTGTTGATTATTATCTTAGGAACCAGACTGTTATCGCATCGTGGGATGCACCATGTCCAAATCCTGACCAGCCTTGTGATGAAGTCCTTAGCCTTCATTATTTCGGTGACAACCTGACAGCGTGTATTGTCCTAGCTGGGGGCGATATTATCGTTGTCAGAGAAGAGCCACTCCCAGGCGAGGACCGAATTGAGATTATGGGATCTGTCGATGCTGGCATCACAGCGGCCGTGTGGTCACCTGACGAGGAACTCCTTGCCATTACCACCAAAGCGGACACAGTGGTGTTTATGAGCCGCAGCTTCGAAGGCGTTGTAGATGTTGCTATGACTTCTGAAGATCTTAAAGCCTCCAACCATGTGTCGGTCGGCTGGGGCAAAAGGGAGACCCAATTTCAAGGAAAGGGGGCCAAGGCACTACGAGATCCAACCATGCCGGAGAAGACAGATGAGGGGGTGCTCAGTTCTAGTGATAATTCCAGAGTTAGCGTCAGCTGGAGAGGAGATGGAGCATACCTTGCTGTTTCCAGTATTGAGGGAGGGGCAAGGAGAATTATCCGAGTCTACTCTAGAGAGTGTATACTCGATAGTGTCAGTGAGCCCGTTGATGGTCTGGAGGGCGCACTCAGCTGGAGGCCGGCTGGAAATTTAATTGCCGGAATCCAGCGATTAAAGGATCGTGTTGATGTTGTGTTCTTCGAACGGAATGGCCTACGGCATGGCCAGTTCAGTCTTCGTCTTACCCCTGAGCAAATGGCTCTGTCAAGACAAGACATTCAACTCTCATGGAACTCGGATTCCACAGTATTGGCCGTGATAATGCCCGATTGTACACAGCTGTGGACAATGGGCAATTATCACTGGTACTTAAAGCAAGAAATAGGTGCAAAAGAGTCTCCGTTGCTATCTCAATGCCCAGTCGTTTGGCACCCGGAGAAGCCACTTCGATTTATCACTGTGGCACCAGGTAAGTAATGATGCAATATTGTCGATCCAATCTAACCCTTGTTATAGACTTTTTAGCTTCTATGGAATATATCTTTACTACTGCTCGTGGCCCAACTGCACCTCCAAAAGATCATGGTGTCGTTGCGGTGATAGATGGGCGAATTATAAAAGTTACTTCTTTCAGGGCGGCCAACATACCGCCTCCTATGGCACTTCACGAGATTACCGTCCCTTCAACTGTGCTTGATGTTGCTATTAATAACGATACATCAATCGCTGTCTTGCACCAGGATGGGATTGCAGTGTTCGAATACGATAGCCCTTCCGCGGGTGGCCCACCTCCGGCAATGAGGGGCCAACTTACATTCAAAGAAATGGGAGACCGCATAAATTTCCGTCAGGCGATTGCCTTTGCTCCAGACAGCGACTTGTTGATGCTACAGAAACGTACAAGCGGGTCTACTATCACACGATACAGTATTAAAGGAAATTCAAGTAGAGTGGAGGAAGAACTGAGTCCTGCTTTAGTGCTTTCGACACTATCCAGCTTCACTGAGAAAGGCTCCGTCAAGCCATTTTCACAAGATACATCTGGCGTCTTATCTAGCCTTCTACCTGGAGACCAATCGACATCTTATGGCAAATTCACGACTAGCCTACACTGGGTTGAGATAATTCCAAATAATGAATCTCACATAGCATTTGGCATGTCCACGAGTGGACTCCTGTACGCAAATTCACGTCTCTTAGTCAAGAACTGCACTTCCTTCCTTGTTACTCCTGCACATCTTATATTTACGACGACGGCTCATCTTATTAAATTTGTACACATTACAGATGTGGATAGTACGTTGAGCTTTGGTAGCCTATATTATAGTTGTGCTGATATTGTTTAGATTTAGAGGTTCCACCAGATGATCCAGAAATCGATGAGAGGTGTCGCAGCATCGAGCGTGGAGCTCGACTTGTCACTGCTATGCCGACATGTGCCAGTCTTGTCTTACAAATGCCCAGAGGAAACCTTGAGACTATCTACCCTCGAGCAATGGTTGTTGTCGGTATTCGAGAACTTATCGAAGAGAAGAACTACAGAAAAGCTTTCACAAATTGCAGGACCCAAAGAGTTGACATGAATATATTGTACGACCATGCGCCGGAGCAATTTTTATCAAATGTGCCGTTATTCATTGATCAAGTCAAGAAGATCACGTATATTGACTTATTTCTTTCTTCATTAAGGTACCTTGACTAGCTTGCTCTCTTATGAGATAATCTGACGAGTTCTCCAGGGAAGAAGATGTAACCCAGACGATGTATAAGGAGACAAGGATTCGGCAGGGATTTGAGAATGGTATCCATTCACGTTACGAGACAGATAACGCAGTCTCCTCAATTCCTACGGACGGAGCCACTTCTAAGGTCAATCGAATTTGTGATGCTTTCCTGGAAGTATTGAAATCACGAACTGCTACAAATCTCCAAAATATCATCACTGCCAACGTGTGCAAATCGCCGCCTGCTCTCGACGATGGACTGCTAGTTGTTGCACAGCTGATGAAAGAGGACAGTTCTATGGTTGACAAGGCAGTGGAACACATCTGCTTTCTCACCGATGTGAATAAGCTATACGAAAATGCACTTGGATTATACAATCTGGACCTTGCACTTCTTGTGGCTCAGCAATCACAGAAGGATCCGAGAGAATATTTACCTTTTATGCAGAATCTGCAGGAAATGACTGAGCTCCGACGACGGTTCAGTATCGATGACTTCCTCGGACGACATACCAAGGCTCTCGGTCACCTCCACACTCTTGATGACTTTCCAGAGTTGCAGACATACACCCAAAAGCACGCTCTTTACAAATATGCGCTTGGCCTCTACCGCTATAGCCCGCCTCAACATTCTAAGCTCACCGAGTTGTATGCCCAATACCTCGAGTCTAAATCTAACTTCAAAGAAGCCGCTTTGGCCTATGAATCACTTCACGATTACACACATGCAACCTCCTGCTACCTCTCCTCTGGGCCGTCCCAATGGCGCGAAACCCTTTTCTGCGCCCTCTCCCAAACCCCTCCACTCTCCAGAGAGCCTCTAACTAACCTCGCAACCTCCCTCCACGATGCCCTCATCGAGGAGAAAGACTTCTTCGCCGCGGCCAATATCCACCTCGAATACCTCTCCTCTGTTGAAAACGCTGCAAGGACCTTCTGTAAGGGCTACTTCTTCGCCGACGCGATGCACCTCGTTGCTCTGAAAACCCGATTCGATCTCCTCGGTATTGTCATCGATCCCTGTCTCGCCGACGCACTAGCATCCTCCACCGAACTCCTCTCAGAATGCAAAGCCCAGCTGCAAGCTCAGGTCCCTCGGATCCGTGAACTGCGTGCTAAAGCGCTTGCCGACCCATTGGCGTTCTACGAGGGAGAGAGAGGCGACGAAGACGTCCCTGATGATGTCAGCGTGGCGGCAAGTTCGAGATTGAGCACGAACAGGAGCTTGTTCACGAGGTATACTGGGAAGGGTAGTCAGGGACAGAGTATCGGGACGGCGGGAACGGGGGTGAGTCGGGCGACGAGTAAGAATAGGAGGAGAGAGGAGAGGAAGAGGGCGAGGGGGAAGAAGGGGAGTGTGTATGAGGAGGAGTATCTCGTGGCGAGCGTGAGAAGGTTGATCGAGAGGGTGGAGAGTGTAAGAGAGGAGATCGGGAGGCTGGTTGCAGGCCTGGTGAGGAGGGGCATGTGGGAGCGGGCGAGGGCGGTGGAGGGGAGTCTGGCGGAGGTGGTGTCGATGTGCCGGACGACCATACCTGAAGTCTTTCGGACGAATGAACCTGTCCAGAACGAGGCTGCCACAGAGCAGGAGGTATACCGGCCGTCTGGGGGAGATGCGGTGCTTCAGGAAAGTATAGAGGCTGCGAGAAAGCCTAATGAGCCACCTCATGTTTCAGCATTCGAGAAGCTCTCTTTACTGGGTACGGAGAAATAGATAGGATTATGGGCCTCTTTTGATAGATAAAAGTTTTATACAATACAGATCATGAATCAAGGAGAGATAGCCTAGTCTGTATCGTACGCATTTTACAACGCCATGAATGCCCCCATATGCAATACATGCCCCATCTCACATATTATACAGTGTCTCATGCCGCAATCGCAGCTCCCTCTATCGACGATTCCTTCGGAGCAATAGCCAGCTGCTTCGTCTGGGCAATAACTTTCCCTATACGTTCTAGCATCTCGGCCGTGAGCGTTCCCTTGCCCTTTGCTTTTCTCAGTTTCCGTTCCCTCCTATTGATCTCCTTTAGCGGCGTCCTCATCTCCGCCAGCTGCTTCTTCTTGGCCTCGGCTTCGTGGTCCTCCTCCATCTTCGCCTCAATGTACTCGGGGTCATGCCGCGTGCGGAATTTGGAGTACTTGTTCCGCAGCTCATCGATCACACTACTCGGCATCGGGGGCCGCAGCAACGTGGGCACAAACGTCTTCGTCTCCACGTCAAGGCGTACGGTATCGATATTATACTCCTTCTTCTCTACCGGTTCCTGCTTTGGCCAGGGCACCACGATATTCAGGCCCGGGATCACTCGCTTCCAGTGCGTACGCTTCAATTCCTTGTTGAAGAAGAAGGCGGTGTTGACGAGCTTCTTGACGATTACGTCTCGGGTCTCGCCAGTTGCAGTATCGGTAAGAGGGTAGACGAGACGGACAGCAGTCAGAGAGACCGGGCCCTCCATTGTGCGGACCGGCCTACTGTCCTCCTTATCCATCTCAAGCATCCATTTAGGGATAGCTACGTCTACCTGGAGAGGGGATATCAGCTCTGGGACGGTGGAGAAAGTTCGAGGGAGCAGCATACCATGTTCAATCCTTCCACCTTGCACATCCCTCTGCTGGAATCAATGTCTATAATCTTTCCAATCTTCCCCTTGTCCCCCCCCTCGAGCAGGACCACCCTATCCCCCTTGGCAAGGTTCAAGTAGCGGCCCCCTACATTCTTCAACACCTCATCTATCTTGCTGCGGTGTATCTTCGGAAAGCGCAGCTGGCTCTGATCAACCGTCCCATATGTGTCCTTGTCGTCCCCAACATCTCGTCTCGGCGCTAGCGGGCCCAATTCCCAATCCTCATGTCTGGCCAGTTGGGCGGCCTTGAGATTCTTGACTTCGTCCTGGCGGGCCATCTGCGTCTCTCGCCGGCTCAACCTCTTCCATATCCGATCCGTCTTCTCCTTCTTTCTCGCAAGGCGGCGGGCCGCCTGCTGCTCGGCGAAGAGCGTGCGCCGGATGACCTTCTGCATGGCGGGGATGGACAATGGACTGTTGTGAGTGCCGCCCAGCCTGCTGTCCAGTTATTTTTTTCGGGTCGCGCGAGCGAGTTCGAAGGTTCTACGGCGGCCCACCCAGGCCCGAGTGGCAGATCAACACGTGACCCAGTCTAGGTCGCTCGGCGTTGAGGCATGAGACAAGAGAGCAATGCAGGGCGTGGTGGAGAGCGCATTCACAAGATGGGCCAAGAGAAGGCTAGTTGCGGCCTAGTCGTTAAGAAACGCAGTTATTGGGCGAGGGCCTGGCACTCGGCCGTTGAGGGTGGATTGTCGTCCTGCTCGCTCGTACCGCACGGAGTCCTTTGTATGATTCTTACATAGTCCTACGAACGGAGGTTTGCAGGTTACGTCCTCGCCGGCATGTACAGTACATGTACCAGGCGCCAGCATGCCCACGGCCTGCACCACGCTGTAGCCGTAGGCATGTACGGTCCTGTCCCATCCTGTAGCGCGTCCTGTAGTGGTAAGCTGTGGAGAAGCCGGGTGTCAAGCTGCAACAGCCTCCCCCGCCCACGCAGCAACGGCCTTCAGCTGGGCAAGGCTCTCCGGCGGCGACCCCTTCCTCACAGTCGCAGCTCAATGCCGATCCCCGCCAGTTGCGTGTCCCCAGAGACAGTGGGTGAAAGGACTCTGGCGGCCTCGTGTCCTCAGGCCGCCCATCCAAATTCGCACAAGCCCACCATACGATGCTACCGACCACCCCCGTCTCCTGTTGCTGCTACTCCTACAACTTCCAACCACTGACGAATTTCCCATCTTTATTCAATCCCCTCCGCCTTCGAGTCTCCCGCCGCCCTCCCCCAGCGACCGACTCCACCTGCTCCCTCCTATCGTCACCCGCCGCTCTCGTCCTCCTCTCGATCATCCCCCGCCCGCGTCGAGATGGCGGAAATCCGTCGAAAGCTTGTCATTGTGGGCGATGGTGCCTGTGGTAAGACGTGCTTGTTGATGTGAGTGATCCCCCATCTCCCCTCATCCATCATCGCCTGCGCCGATGCCTGCCGCGAGAAGAATGTGCGTGCTAATGTCTTCCGCAGTGTTTTCTCCAAGGGCACATTCCCAGAGGTAGGCCGGCTCCCATCCACGGCACCCCCGAGGCCAGGAACCTGCGTGGCCTCCCTCCCCATCCCGGCCTCTCTCGCCGCGATCAGAGCTCACACGTCGCGCCTCGATGAGGCCAGCACATGTATCTCAGGGAGCATCGAGCTAATGCGTGAGCCACCTAGGTCTACGTCCCCACCGTCTTCGAGAACTACGTCGCCGATGTCGAGGTTGATGGCAAACATGTCGAGCTGGCGCTATGGGATACAGCTGGCCAAGAAGATTACGATCGCCTCCGGCCTCTCTCCTATCCCGATTCGCATGTCATCCTGATCTGCTTTGCTGTCGACTCTCCCGACTCCCTCGACAACGTCCAGGAGAAGGTATGTTGCCACCCGTACCACCGCCTCGACTTTTTGCAGATAAGAAATTGCTGACACGTGCTCCTCAGTGGATCTCTGAAGTCGTGCACTTTTGCAGCGGTCTCCCCATTATCCTCGTCGGCTGCAAGAAAGATCTCCGTTACGATCAAAAAACCGTCGTCGAGTTGCAGAAGACCAGCCAGAAGCCCGTCACTCCCGAACAGGTAAGGACTCTCACCCCGCCAAGCATCAGCCTCCCGTGCAAGCCGCAAGAAAACATGAAACATATAGTGCACGCCTCTCTTTGACACGCATTCTGACTTCTGTTTCTATAGGGCGAGGAGGTTCGCAAGAAGATTGGCGCTCACAAGTACCTGGAGTGCTCCGCCAAGACCAACGAGGGTGTCCGCGAAGTTTTCGAGCACGCCACCCGCGCAGCTCTCTTGACCAAGAAGGGTGGGCGGTCAGGCCACTCCAAACCCAAATGCCGCATCCTATAATGCTCCTTGTCACCAACCTCGTTCTCCAATGCGATCGGATTTTCTGCTATCGAACATGGCCCCTCTCGAAGATGAGAAGGAGGTGCCGGGATGAGATATGTGCTTGCAGAACGTTGTGCATAGGTCTTTCTTTTTTGGCACCGCCTCCATATCTTCATTAGACTTGCGGAAGACCGTGAATCCTCGCAGAGCAGAGCCCACCCCTTTGCCAACCCTACCCGGCCGATCGCTATTCCTCCTCCTTGCCTCGGACATACCCTTGACCGAGGGAGGGGGTTTTCTCACTGTGCTGCGCCATTTCTCTTTTCGTGTTTGTTTCTGCAAGATCTTCGTCTGTCTCGTTTTCCTCGTCCTGCACCAAGAGTGGATCTGAATCATAGGGCGCTGCTATGCCACCTGTTGCGGGGCCTCTTTCTTGGGCTTATTGTCATTGTGGGCAGGCTGGGAGAAGAGATGCGCATTTTGTACGGTGTAATAGCAATAGGCGTAGTTATCAAGAGACGTTTCCGATACTTGTGGTCCGTCAACTCCTGGTGCCGTGAATTGCATAGAGTCGGACTCGCAAAAGAGCTATCATGTGTATTCTTCGAAGGCTGTCTCACGATAAAAGGGACTTCTTTCATGTTTGCCATATATTTCATTTTGTGCGGTCCATTCCCCATCTTCTCTACTTGGATTCTCCTTGCCGTGTTGCTTTCGGCAATTATCATGGGTGGGGCTCACTGTATAAATAGATCTTGAGCAAAATCTAGATACGCTACTTGGATATGAGGAATATGCTTGAAGACCGATACTGCAATTGAGCTTGTCTTCGTCAATATGCTTTCTAACTTTAGACGAGTCCGGAGCATTTCAGTTGGCTGAGAGGGAAAAAGGGCATACTATCTTTTCACGGAGCCTTCTTCAATAAAGTCATTCAGTATTCACTTTCACTGCGATTAAAGCATCTAGAGGGACGTTTAAAGCTCTATTTTCCACTTCGGACCTCGGACCGTACCAGGAGATCGATCTGACGATTCAATTACTTTACGCCCAAAATACAGCCTCCTCTACTCCCATCACAATTTCTCTTCCCAACAGCTCACAGCTCACTTCGAACACCCCTCCAACTTATCTCACTAACCCAAATCACCTTTCTTCTTCCCCATATCTCAACCCTCGCAGTCAACATGTGCCTCCAAGTCACCCAGTACTACCACTCCTGTGACTGTAAGAGAATCCGGCACATGGTCTGCCTCCGTCACGTCGACCATACCCACAAGCAGCTCGACAACGCGCCGTGCCCTGACCTCGAGCTCCGCTACATCGAGACCCAAGAGGTCGGCTGCGGTCATGAGCGCGGCAGGCAGGAGTGCAAGACTGAGACGACCTATGCGTTCGAGCCCTGGACCGATCGTAGATATAAGGCGTGCGACTGGCGCTTCTGCGAGGAGAGACTACCCGGCGAGAAGCATGAGTGCGAGAATGGATCTTGGATGATGGGCAGGGATCATAGTTGTGGAATTGGAAGGGAGGAATATCAGTGGTGGAGACATCGGACCGCTGAAGAGGTATGTTTAATGGTGCTCGCGGATATGGGGAAGGAAAGGAGAGACTGACAGACTATGTAGGAGATTAGAGTGGAGGAGAAGCCGAAGGAGGAGAAGCCAAAGGAGCAGAAGGCCAATAAGAAGACTAGGAAGGTGATCAAGAAGGAGACCAAGAAGGAGAATGTCAAGCCTAAGCCCGCGGCAAAGACTAAGAGAGAAGATACGCCTCAGCTGAAGGTCCAGTTTGCGGATAGTGCCAGTGCTGATTTGGAGATGGAGGAGGGTATTGAGAAGTTGAAGATTGAGGATAGCATGGAGGATGGAAATAAGGATGTGGGGGACCAAAGAGACGCCAAGAAGGTCAAGCTCGGGAAGGGAAAGGTCCAGCTCGAGAAGAGAGTCGGCAACAACTGAATATCAACATGGAGAGGATATTACACCATGCAGAACTGTCCATGCTACCTGCACAGTTGGGATAGGTAGGGTCCATCACTTGAGACGCTCATACGCTTGTACATTAAGAGATTCACACTGCCAATAAACTTTGCCCAATAATGAAAGCAATGAAAGGATGACCGGATAATTCCCCGAGATAGCTTGCCAAATTGAGGCCATTGTCGATTTCTGTATTCACGCACAACTTACTTGATCGACCATTTTGAGACATAGCTTAATTGCATTGTGCGCGACAACCTTCTCCAACACCAAGCAAATAACCACAAACGCGGATATCCCACGGCTCTCGTTCAGCGGGGGGAAACATCAAGCATTAATCCCCCTCTCACCGTTACATTTCTAAAATCACAAACAAGAAAAGCTTCTTATAGTACGTAGCTGTGTTGGAAGTATTACTCCAATCGCGCCCTGAGCTGACACGACGCAGACAGCTAACTCGATCTACACCTGAAAGATAGCAACCATCAACTTTTCCTCAGCTAAGTCATCCCGATGTGTGTCGAGACTATCATGACGTTTCAGGATTGCGAGTGCGTCGTAACGATGCACCACATATGCTTCAAACACGTCGATCAGACGCGCAAGCAAGTCTCCAATGCGCCTTGCCCCGCCTACAAACTTGTGAAGCACACGGCGCCTGAGTCTGGCTGCATGACTGATGGTGATCGTCAGAAGTGTATCCATCGACACGGGACACAGTACGAATTCAAGAGCGAGGTCGACGGAATGTCTCCGAATGACTTGTGGGAGAAGGTGTGGGCTGCGCATAAGGATGAAGGTTTGAATGAGCGACAGACGGCAAATCAGAGTGTGGCTGAGCAGGAGATTAACAAGCAGAGAATGGCGGAGCAAGAGTTTGGGGATCAAAAGATGGTAGAGCAAGAGACGAAAGACTCTATCATGGTTGAGCAAGAGACCATGGATCAGACTATGGCTCAGCCGGAGTCGAGGAACCAAAATATGTTATTGAAGGTAGCGACCGAATAAATGGGGCAGATAGAGATAATTCAAGTCCTTCAGCAGTATCGTACAGTCTATATTCTTTTAACATGGGTCATACATACATATCTATCGGCATTGAGCAACACCCCCTTCATTCCGAATCATCTTCATCACTGCCTGCACCAGGCTGATCCCCATGACAAGGAAGCCAAATACTACGCATATGGCAGCAGGAATCGTCCTCCAGCTCCGGGTGCTGAGCTTGATGTAGCACAATGGAGGTAGTATGTAGGCAAGAGCACAAGCGCTCGTCGCGCCGATCAGCTCGAAGACGGCACCGAGATCGCAGGTAATGAGACTTAGTGTCATGGAGGTGACCACCAAACTGGTGGAGAAGATCAAATGTAGGTTCATGTTGAACGGCTCGCCTGGGAACCAGTAATTGAACATCACTTCTCTACAGACGAATGCCTCGAGGGGCAGAGTGGTAAGCATGTTTAATCCGAAACAGAGCCGGGCAATGTTGACCACGGTGTTATCGGAAGGGAAGTTATTAAGGACGTTGCCTTGAGTCAAGGAACCGAAGGTCAGGAATCCCACCAGGGCCATGGCAAGACAGGCTATCATGGAAATCCCCGTACTGTAGTGAGTGACCTTTGCGAAACGATCGATAGTAGGCGTCTTGAGGGATCCGTAAATCAGGAGAGAGTTATGATGACAGACGAACGCTGTTTGGGGTTAGATCGGGGACGAAAGGGGAGAGTAGGGAAGACAAACCGAAGGAGATGACGCCTACAGCCTGGAAGACGCCATCGTTGAGAATCAAAAGGGACGTGCTAAAGCTACCCTTATCAGAACTCGGTACCCGGAAACCTTGTGTGACAACTGCAATCAGAATAACCAGCATGCTGACCAAAGCCAGTGTGCTTGCTTTCGCCAGCTATTCTCATTTAGAAAGAAGGACAGAATCCTCGGCCCAAGGAGTCTTACCTTTGCAATGTCTCTATAGAGACTAAGGGGATAACTGACTCCGAGTATACAAATGACAATGACAGCCCTTCGATTCGTCAAGAGACTCAGAACCGGTATATTCTCTAAATTCGGCCATACTGCGGCCAAGACATGCGGAATCGTGTCTCCCACAATGATTCCAAACGCCACCATGCCGCCAAACGCAAACGCCCACTGGGCAATCGAAATCGCTATCAGCCCCGTCTTCCCGAAACAATGCTGTACCGTGCCCTGAAAACTATTGCTCCCGCTCAACTTGCTATTGATGACGATCAGGCGGATTGTCCAGTCCACCGTGACCGTCAAGACGACCAGCAGCACCACACCCGTCAGCAGGCCAGCCTGGCGCAGCGCATACGGCTGCCCAATGATCCCCGCGCCGATGATCGAGTTGGCCATGTTCATGAAGGCAGAGCGCAGCCCAGACTTAGGCCGTCGCCGTTCCTGCTCGGCCCATTCGTGCACTTCGTCCTCGTCGCCCCAGGGGCTCGTGGCGAGCGTAACGGACGGCGCCTCGATGTCCGTGAGCAGTGGGACGATGGCTCGCGGGCGAGGTTCGCGGCGCCCGGAAAGGGGGGATGTCGGGTACGGTGGAGGCTCATCATCGTGTTCGCCGCCTTCCTCTCCACCTGGCAGGTCAAATCGTACTCGATTGGGTGTTCGCGGAGTGCGAGGCTCGTCGTCAGTGGATGTCGGTTGTGGTGGTGGCACAACTATGTCCTCGTCTTCGGACGAGTTGCCAGAGAGGAGACCTCTGTCTTCATCGTTTGCAGGACCGTTGGGATCCACTCCATCTCTCCGGGCGTTATTTGTCCTGGCCATGGACATGCTGCTATCGCGGGAGCATGCTGGTTGAGGATGATGTTGCTCTTACTGGCATTCGAGGTCTACGAATTCGTAACTCGCTTATGTGACAGCGAACTTTATTAATATCAGGGATCAAGGATGTCGTCCACGCCCCTGTGTGGATCTACGTATAAAACGCAGAACTTCTATCGTGAAAGGATTTGCTCACGTTGTACATATCACATAGTACCGGAGTCTCGTGCAAGGCTTTGTGGTCCATTATTATTTCTATGTACGTGACCATGTAGAATGTACATCAGCTTAAGGCTGATTTTCGATTGGTATGCGGATTCCACCCGCTACCATTGTTCGTCCATGCAATGCTGCAAATGGTATGCTAATATAATACAGTCCGAGCTTCAAATAGACGATTAAAGGCTTGAAAGGGTTGCCCGCCTAGCTAACTAGATCTTCAAGCAAGGTGAGTAGGTCACCATAGGCTGTTGGGTGACGTTGAATGAGACAAGTTACAGAGAACCAGAAGTCTCCAGTTCCTCCATACATACAAAACGTGTTTGCATGGCAACCACGAACATCCTATGCAATTATTACCGGTGCGAGATTCACACAGGCATTTAGAAGGCGATCATTGAAAGTAATGCGAGGACCGCCGCCAAGGACAGTCTGATATCAAGTCGACTGGCACTTGATGTCTTTGATGGCGAGGAAGATGCTGGCGAAGAGGTCTCGGCAGCTGATTGGACACCAGATGAGGCTGAACTGAGCTGGTTAGAGCTCGGTGTGCCCGTCAGCGCGGCACCTGACGATCCAGTAGTGTCTGTCGCCGATGGTACCGTGGTAGATCCTGTAGAGCCTCCGTTAGAACTGCTCTGTGATGTTGCCGTGGGAGATCCAGCGGCGAGAGCACTTGTACTACTCGGGTAACTGGATCCGGAATATGGGGAAGAATTTGGCCCACCAGAAGATGTTGTTGTTGGCGATGAATCAGAGGGAGCAATCTTCTCTGCGAGTCCTGCAGTCTAGTCAGCCACAGGTCCTTTTAAGGCGCTAGCAGTCATGGAACACTCACCAATCCTATTCTGGTCAACATCAAACAAGGTATAGACATTCTTCAAGAACGTGTCGCCTAGCAGCCAGCCATCCTGAACGACAGGCTGGCCATAGATATTGCTTGTGCATTCACCATTCGTATTCGGGCCCACCCAATCTTCGGATGAGATATTGTATGTGACTCCAGAAAACGTTACCTGTATAGAGTCTGTAGTTGAACATGGGACGTGGTATGTTGCGCCATCAGGCTGTAGAGAAGATCCGGGGATCAAATTATGCAGAGCCTTCGCATCATCGGCTGGGCAAAAGATGAACGATGTTCCCGTGTCCAAGTATGCAAGGCGGCCAGTCAGTCCACTATCTTGACCATCCCAGCCAATACCACCCATTGGAATAGCCCAATCAGACTCGCCATTGGAGTCGACTGATGTATAGCTAAGGTCTCCATTATATCTTGTGGTATCAGGCGCGCCAAAATTGATCTCTCCGTTATTGGGACCATCTCCGCTGCGGCTGAGGCTTATGCCAAACACGTTCGATTGCAAAAGCTTTGCTGCTACAAGAGTTTGGATGAAGTTAGGCTGATTGCTGGCTTGAAGTTGTGACAACCCAAGAATACCATCCATGGGATAACTGCTGAAATCACTGCTAGTTTGATTGGCAATTCCAAGAGTCATCTCTAGCTTCAACCCCGCAAAGGAAATCGTATCGTTTGCAAGGGTTCCGCTAACTTGACCTGTGCCATAATCGACTGCAAACGTTTCTCCGTCTAGAGGAGTATAAGTCTGGGAGTCGTCCGGGCCAAAGGTGCTGTGTTGGGTGCATGGAACAGAAGTACACGAAGATCCCATCACCCAGGAATTTCCAGCGCCAGTGTCCAAAAGCATTTCAAGAGGAGTGTTATTAGATCCGATAAGCACAGTAGCGAAGTACGAGTAGTCAGTTCCGTCCTGGTTAATGCCAGCGCTGTCAGTCTGAGACGGTGTGGCAGCTGTGACAGTAGGAAAAGCATCATCCCCTCTTTTGACAGCCTTGGCGGAAGTTGCGCGGCTGTACTTGCGAACCAGTCGATCATGAAGGTTACGGATTTGGACAGCATGCGGTTTCGAAGACTGCTTTTGTCAGCACTGTTGAAAGTTGATTTGAAAGAATAAATCTCACTTCTGGTAATCGTTGCTTTAGCTTAAATGTGGTCGTGCTTCCATCCACTGCTGGGACAGAAGGCTTCGAGGGGTGACAATTAGGGTCGCGAGCACATCTATAATCCGGTTTCCAGGGGAAGAATGCAACTGCAAGTTGGCAGAGGGTTAAGATACCCACGAGAGTATTGATGGCTTTCGTGGCGAGCATGATGTAGTGTGATATTGGAAAAGGCGTGGGGATGTAGAGAATATGAATCTGTGGTAGATCAGTGCCGGAGATCTAAATACAGATATATCTAGAGATTTTGAGGGTGATCGGAGGCCTAGTAGTGAGGGGGATGTTTGTGGTGAGGACGATTTAGGGCCGTCGTCCTGCGGAGTCCTCGGGGACGAGGTTGAAGGGATCAACTCCTGGGTATCAAACCAAGAGAGCTCTCAAAAACCAGCAGACTGCAGAGTCCGTTGGGGTAGTCGTCAAGCCAGGACTTTCGATTGGAAGACCACAATGGAGGATGAGGTCGGGAGGGGTTTTGCAGCGCGGTAATTGAGTGCCAGACTCTGGGAGAGCTTGGGTATTAAGATTACTATGACGGACACATTGGAGAGGATCAAGTAGAGAACAGAGCGATGACAGTTAAGTCATCAGCACTGCTCAGTACTAAAATATTCGCAGGGCGCTGGAGATCGGACGAAGGCAGTTTGTCGAGCTAGCAGCAGTCCGGAAAAAGAGCTGGGAGAAACAAAAGAATGCAAGCGACTGAAACTTTTTTACGGACAAAAACAAACAAAACTTGCACGATACACACACAAACAACAAAGGACGAGTCTGCGATACAGGGAAGGGATCGGAGGAGGCGGGAGAGGAAGTGGGAGAGGAGGAGGAGAGGAGGAGGAGACAAGAGGTCGAGGAGAGGAGGCGGTTGGGAGGTTTGGAAAGAGGGAGGTGAGAAGGTTAACAGTCGACCCCGACGCTCACGGGATTAGCGTGGGGCCACAACCGACTTAGGGGCTGGCGATCAACTCCAGCTTCCCACTACTGTACGAAAGTGCGAGTGGCACCCAGTTACGTACTTTCGTGCTATGCGCCATGCCGTACTTTCCTATGGTACGACACCTGTGGCTGTCAGGTACGGAGGCGGTGGCTGCCAGAATGACTCCGGCCAGCCCGGGCTGGAGCGCTGCAAACGGCTGTGCCTATCGACTGCATCAGCTCCTGAATCAGCACAGTAAGAAAGTGGGCATACGAACACAACACATGCATTCCTCCTCTCTGCTCTCGTCGCTGCTCCTCTGCTTCCCTTGGCGCTCTCTTCTGCAGGCATGCTGATACGGCAGCCAGAATGGAGTATGGCTGGCGCACCTCCACATGCGTCGTTCGAGATAAGAGGAATATTACAGTACAGACGATCCTTCTATCAGCCGCCAACTTAGCCTCCACAGGACGTCGCTGTACCCCAATCACTGGCCCTAGAGCAAGTACATGGGGGTCGATGCCCCCGTAACCTCCGTGCTAGGCCGCGTTTACCAGCCCACTGTTCTCTATGGGGACAGAAGCAGCCCCCTTTCTCAACAATCCGGCCCAGGAAGCATCGAAGCAAGGTTGAATCATTCAAATCGTAAAAATCGTAAACATCGTGATCTCTTTGCTTCTCCTCCCTTCCGTGCGGACCTCGGGTGGGGATCCGCGAGAGACATTCGGGTTACAGACAGGAACCGCCGGGCGACAGAGGCGTTCGTACAGCAAGACCGCTAGGAGATCTTGGCTTGGCGCACCTTCCCCCGCTTGAGGTTGGCGTGTGCTCCGAGGAGCCCAGGGTCCCCTAGGACATGTTTCAACTTAGGCATGGATACCAGATGCGGGAACTGGGCAAGAAAGTCGGCACGTTACCTTGCGAACGTTGCAGCTCGGAGGAGGAACTGTCTCGGAAGCGCTCTATATCATTGACCCGCCCGAAAGAGCGCCCCCCGGACGTCTACCCCTTTGCTTGGCAGCGCCTGGTCCAGCGAGACACTACTATATGCCGAGAGAGGCGGTGACCAGCACCCTAACCGCTGTCCAATCATCCGGTTCTAGTATTTGATATCGGACCTTCTCAGGGAAAGATTGCTCCTTGGAAGCGATTTACGCTGGCGTACAGTCTGACGGTGAACTGATGGCCCTGCTCAAGGACTAACTGAAAAGAGTTGCCCCCTGCAGTATCGGCTTCCCGCCTTGTGCGCATCATTCCTCTTTCCACGATCGAAAATTCCACGAACCCCGAAAGCCTTCACTAGATCCAATTTTCGGACAATTAAGGTAAATTTGATCTTCTCTAAAGAGAAGGAAACAAAGTCCAAATCCATTGCGTTACAACTGGAGGGAGCGAGCATTTGAGTTCGTGCTGCTCCTTGCCAGTACGACGACCATGGGGTGTAATCCTACATCGCATCTACAATGCGAACAGCAATTACGTGCAAGCTAGCTTTGTGTATTATGCAGCGAAACATACCACGGACGGGTGTGGCTTCCATTCTGCTGTGCACAAAGTGTCTCTGAAAGCAGTGCAACCTTGTGCCGCAGCTGTCATAGCTGTACAGAATATTCCTCATCTAAAGTAGGCATACTCGTCGTTGGGTTTAGACACATCGGGAAAAATCAGATTAACTTATTAAATTCATGTCACTGCCACTCCCAGATACTCGCACTATATCTATATTGAACGAGGATACGATGGGTTTCAAATGTCTTTTTCTTTGTCGACAAGCCTGAATTTACCTTGGTAAATATCCGAGCCAAAGCCAACTAGTTCGTGCGGGCCAACTCCCAGCACCATGTCAGTTGTTAAAAGTGCTGATATCCACGTCCTCTACTCTCCACATGTACCACATAAACACACTCCTATTTCCAAGTCAGCCAACCCTCAAATAAACCAGAGGTAACTTACCTGTACGGCTTATATTTCTCAGCAATCTCTTCCATCTCCTTCTCGGCCATATACTTCCACTTTCCTCCCTTGCCATTCTTCAACTTATTGACATCTCTACCCACAAATGCCGCCATACCCCTCTGAACACCCAAGTCTCCAGTCGAGAAGACATCCATTCTCTTCAATCCGAAGCAAGCGAACATCTCTACACTCCACTTCCCCAGTCCCCTCACCTTGATCAGCTCTTCCAGCACATCTTCATACGATGCCTCGAATAGCATTTCCGCGCTAAGTTCTCCGTTTTGGAACTTCTCCGCCAGTCCAAGCACGTACTCGGCCTTGCGCTGCGAGAGCCCGGCAGTGCGCAGCACTTCGATCGACCTGGTACACACTTGGGACGGGGTGGGGAAGGTGTGCTTCCCAGCATCCTCGACGTCTTCATTGAAGAGCGCGACGAATTTAGCCTTGATAGACTTCGCGGCGGCTCCAGAGACCTAGTATGCATGAGCAAGAAGCTCATTGTGAATGGTGAGGATGCTTGGACGTTGACATACCTGTTGAGATATTATGCCGCTTACCAGACTTCTGAAAGGATCAATCTCCTCTGCCAGACCCTCTGGTGAGAAAACATGGCAGTGATGCTGCTCGATCACTGGCCTCAATTTCGGCGATACCTTGATTAGATGAGCCAGTGCTTCCTCAAGAATATTTCCCGTCGTAGTCTTGACCTGTGAGGCTTTTGATGGCGAGACTTGAGCCAAGGGCTTATTGGAAATTACTCGACGTGTCTCTGGGGATAGCAACGGAGCATTTGTGCCATTTGGCACTGCCAGCCGGTTGATGGCAGGAGGTGCGGGATCATCGATATCTCCTGAGCTATACCCAGCCGACATCAATCCCACTGCTGCCGGAGTAGGCGTGGCAGGCGGAACTTTTGCTTTTGCGGCTCGCTTCCTCTTCGGGGTGGATGGAGCTGTACTCCCATTTTGTTGAGGCTCAGGTGCAGGAGCGCTCTTTCGTTTCCGACCTGTGTTTGCTTTCTTAGGTACTTCAGGCTCAGGCACTGGATCTTCTTTGATGGCTGCTGTAGCCGCACTCAAACGGGCTGAGCGCCTCGAAGACATAGCGTACAACCTGATATAGTTGGTGACGTGGAAAGTCTTCAGCGCTCTCAATGTGAGAGGTCTTAGTGTGAACGGAATCACTGCGGTATTTCCCGGGGCTTAGAAGCAGCTAGATTGCAGTACTTGATGAATGATAGAGACAAAATTGTGTCTTGTTCTTCGGTAACTGGGAGGAGTCTTGACGGCTGTTAATTCCTTGGGAATAGGCGTAGCGGGCGACTGCATGTATTATAATGCCTCCTTTGAGCGATAATAGGTCAGATTAAGATCCTCTTCAGACTTGGTAGCCAAAAGTTCGCCAGCGACGCTCTGGTCGTTGTCGTTCGTAAGCGGGGAACAAAGGGCGCGCGGACGCGCCGAGGATATATGTAATCCTTCGCGAACTCACGTGATGCAATTCCCCTTTATGCGGCAAAATGCAATTTCCATTCTCGTCAGACTCCAGGCCCCTGACGAGCAACGGAAGAAAAAAGCACGGGATCTGTCGTAGATCGATATTGGTACCTGAGGTACCAACATTCTTGAGCAGCCGACACAAGTAACCTCACCACAGCTCAATGCGATCAATTTGGATGTATAAAATCAGTCTTGTGTTTTCTGGTCCCTTCTATCCTATGCCCAATTGACAACTCAAATGGCAATAATATGTGAGCGCTAATGCGCCAGAGCTGAATCGGCATTCCAATAGCTCGCGACTTACGAGGCCCATCTCGCTAGACCTCAATTTCTAAGTACGTTCTCCCTGCCACGCCAACTTCGTAAAACTTGGCAACTTCACTCTCAGCTTCGCGGTCCGACTACCCTGACACTCTTGACGACGGTGCGACTGCCCTTAACCGGCCGACTCGATAACATAGCAGTCCCAGTGCTGGTGGTGCAGTAGGCCCCGGGGGTTTCGTCGCTATGTTACTCCCTAAGGGCGGCGTTACGTGGAAGTCTGCAAAGGCAAAACTGCCTCCCGTGAGAGCGATATGGGTCGTCCTGACCCGGACACGCTTCTTACTGTCTGTGGCGCTGCTGGGCCTTGTCCTGCTGCTATGGAGAGGGGTGAGCACGTCTGCATCAGAGATGCAAAGGTAAGAGCTCTCCTGGAATACACTTCCTACATGCACGCGCTGGGTTGCATAGGAGGCTGACCACGTACTCGATCTCTCGCAGATTCTATTGCTGGGGCCCCTCAAAACCTCCAATGCATATGACCCCCAACGAAGCACAGGATTGGAACGCGCATTTACAGACGCCCGTCATATTCAACCACCACGCTCCCTTGGAGGTGAACTCCTTAACCATCCGCCATATCAATCTCAATCCTATAAAATCCACTACAAATGCGGTATCGAACGAAGAACGAATCTTGATCCTGACCCCCTTGCGAGATGCTGCTTCATACCTCCCGAAATACTTCGACCTTCTAGTCGATCTGACCTACCCCCATCACCTGATAGATCTTGCATTCTTGGTTAGCGACTCTACTGATGACACACTTGCCGTGCTCTCTTCGGAGCTCGACAGGATACAAAGGCAGACGGATGGTGTGGCATTCAACGATGTTCTGATCCTTGAGAAAGACTTTGGTGTCACTGCATCTCAGGATGTGGACGATCGACATGCCTTCCCTTTTCAGGCGCCAAGGAGGAAGGCTATGGCTCGCGCCAGAAACTATCTGCTCACCGCTGCATTGAAGCCAGAACACTCATGGGTATACTGGAGAGACTCTGACATTGTTGAAAGCCCGGCCACCATCCTAGAAGACTTTATCTCTCATAATAAAGATATTATTGTTCCTAGTATGTGATATAGCTGCATTGAGGACGCATCCGCTAACATTGGCAGATATTTGGTTCCATCGCTATGAAGATGGAAAGGATATTGAGGGTCGATGTGAGTTGGTAGTTTGAATTGTTCAGTACTAGTACTAATTTTTCCAGTCGACTATAACTCATGGATAGAATCAGAAAAGGCCTTGCGTCTAGCGTCCAAACTTCCCAAGGACGAGATAATTGTAGAAGGTTAGCATATATTGTGGCTGTCCTAGTTGTACAGGTCTAACATTGCTCAGGATATAAAGAATATGCCACAGGGCGCACACACATGGCGAGGATGGGGGAGAGGAAGGAGGAAAAGAAACACGAGGAAATTGAGCTTGACGGAATCGGAGGAGTGAGCATCGTTGTGAAGGCGGATGTCCACAGATCAGGTATGTGATGCGGAAAATGTGTTTTGGAAAGGCACTAACTAGGCACAGGCATTAATTTCCCAGCATATGCGTTTGAGAACCAAGCAGAGACTGAAGGCTTCGCCAAAATGGCAAAGAGAGCCGGGTACAAGGTCGTGGGCCTCCCGAATTATGTAGTTTGGCACATTGATACAAAAGAGAAAGGAGGTAACGCATAGACGGCCCCATTCTATACACAGTTGACGCCGGCCACGGTTTCACACCGCACACAACAAGAATTGAGTGAACAGAGGCAACAAACCTGGGCCAAACGCCGATTTGAGACACCAGCCACTGCCTCATTTAACCGATTCTTTGTACTGAGATTTCCTTCTGGGATTGCAACGGGTTTACGAGGAGTTATTTGACGCAGGATTCTACTCCACCAATTTCCTTGTGTGGGAACAAGGACTGGGGCAAACGGGCGCATTGTCAACCGTCAGACTGTAATGGAATGGAATGGATTTTTGCCGCGTTTGAAAGGGACGGGAGCCAGAAGGGGACGGTGCCAGGATCCTGATGGCATTCTAGGTGACTCGTGTAATGGATACGGATTGTGGAAAGTTAATGTAACCATGTAGCCTCTTTGTCTTCTGGCTATTAGTCTACGTGGAATGCTCAATGATACATATGTATAGCTAGGCTTTTAGATAAAGTCCGTGATCGTAATTCGTTGCCGTGATTTAAACAGCATCTTTTGAATCAATTCCCGAGAGCCTAAGGTACTACAGTAGCTTGCACGACCGGCTTCCCCTGCCGTTAGAATTTTTTGGTTTGAGGGAACTTGTGCACGAGGACAAATATCACGTGGGAAGTCATACCCTGCAACCTGGAACACCCCATACTTGGCCCATTCCCTTGATCTCTGAAATCCAAATGACGAACATAGCCTTGAAGTCCACCAGCCGTCTTTTCTAACATTCACTTTGAAGGAGTCATGAGACTTGCGAGAGTTGAGGGATTTCCGCCCGCCCCAATCAACGCCCAACCCCCGCAAAGTGATACCTTCGCAGCACCCACTGCAGCATCGCAGTTAGACTTGTACCTTATTTATACGTCTCTAACCGATCCTACTCGCTAGGACGGAACACAGGAGAAGTGGTATCATCTATGTCATATAGACCTGAATAAAGGTGAAACCCGATATAGCGCACCCTATACTCACTCTTCAAATTCCTCGCAGACGTTGTGACGGAAGTAGGACCTAGCAACAACAATATGCTAACTATCCGCCTTCTTGGACGTATCATCGATCGAGTACAGCGTCCAGTTACTCCTGAGTCTGTAATAAACTGGCAGAGGCGCGAGGAGGGCAGCGATAGGAAGGTGGCTAGTGGTTTCGTCCTCGACTCATGCCCTGTTCGAAGGTATTCCAAGGGGCCTCTATTGGGTAAGCAAAGCAACAGCGAAGCCCAAAATCCCACCTGGAGTACCTATCTACTAGAGCAGTTCGACGCGAATGAGAGCACGGTAGTTAATAATATCGATACGAGGCACAATGAGCGTAGAAGCCCACCACAGAGAGACATGTTGCAGAACGAAGATCAATCAGACTTAAGAAATGAGCCTCCAAGTTGTTCTATCTGTATAGAGTACTTTATCGAGGAAGAAAACGTTAGGATACTTCCTTGCGGTCACGTCTATCACCAATACTGTATCGATCCGTGGCTCTTAGACTTTAGTAGCACGTGTCCATTGTGGTAAGCCACCCTCTATATTTCCTATCTCTAGACCACGAAGAACAGTGATAAACTAGTTATCTCAAAATGTTTAGTAGGAAGACACTGCGGGAAATCCTTCAGCTTCACGCGGCTCGCAGACTATCTCGACTATCGCGTCGTATCCCAACGGTATTCCATCGTGGATTGAATAACGAGAGGGTATCTGGGTCGAGTACATCTGCGATATATGCTACATTATCCTAAAGGGTACGAGGGTGCGTGGAGGTGGTTAGTCGGGATGAGAGAAAGGGGAGTTACTACTGCGGCGTCCACTTGTCCATGTCTGAGGTGCTTGGCCTCGTAAGAACTACGTAGTAGAAGGAGAGGTTACCTCTTATCGTGTTTTTCTGTACCAGCATTTGTATACGGTGCGTCTCCATCTCGTACATCGGAAGAGGCACTTTATGAGTGAGATGGCCTGGTCGATTGGCGCGATTAACTACAGCATCAAGCGCATTTTCGACAATGGGCCGAGAAACCCTGGTCAGCAAGAAGTCAGAAAATTTGGGACAGGGGAAGCCGGCCGTGCAAGCGACTGTATACACTATTCTCTGGTATTAACGGGTCCAAGTGGACAGTCTGAGAATGAAGTGGTGGGAGGACGATATCAACAGTGGTCCCTAATTTGAAGTCGTGAATCTTTGCTCCCAACTTTTCGGAATCTTGTTTCTCGAACTGGCTCATATTTCCACGTCTGCCGCGCCTTTTCAGCTTCTTGCAAGATCTGCTTTGTCCAGACATCCCAGCGGGCGTCATTCGGGTCCTTTGGCTTGGCCGTCTCTTCCTTTCCAAACGCGGCCATGCGCTCGTTGGTGATGACCACGACAGGTGGATATTCCGATAGTGCCGCCATCTCCTCCAAACCCAGTTCTCGGTTAGTTCACTGAGAGGAAAGGCGTATGGAAGGTTGCTTGACGGAGCGACGCAATATATCATCAGGTTATCAAATCTCGCTGAACTGATGCGCGACGAGAGAGGCCCATGCCTAAGGCAGTACAACAGCAGTATATCAGCGAGATGGTGGGAAGTAAGAGGAACATCTAGCTATGGAGGTTGCAATATCGCTGAAACCAGAGGATACGCAGAGAAGGATTCGTAGAGAAAGGGCTGCGGTGCCTGACTATGCATACAGTAAGGACCGCTCAGGGCGGCGGCGTACATTACTCACTAACTCCACACCGATGTGTTTAAAATAATGCCAAGGGCCTAGGGGAACAGGGTCCAAGTATCGTATCCTCCCTGTTCCGCTAACAGAGCACTGTGTAAGGTGGACGATAAACCTAAACCTTGCTGATGGACTCCATGGTGATGGGCTTATGATCATGTATATTTCCAATACAGCTAAGAGAGCGCGGCTCAACAAAAGCCACAGCGCAGTTAGCGAAAATGGCAACCATCAGCTCGCGCACCGACCACGTTGGATCGCAACTCCCGATGCGGATCTGCATTCCCGGTGTTTAAAGACCTTGCAAGCATTGCCTTCCTGCCGACTATTGGTCGAAGATCCTTTGATACCTGATGTCACTGTCCCACCTCAGTGCTGCTCGGTGGACATGTTGATGGATCTCGACAGCCTCTGCTCACATCACGCGTTGGTAAGTTCTTACCGCAGTGCTCGAGATGATTTCTCCAGTATTTGAGCTGAGCAGAGTGTCTCCTTGTCTCCGTCCCCATTTCGATCTTCCTTCTTTCCCTTTCCATTCTTTCTGCCCCCGCTGGATTAATTGTGCGTCATGAAATGCTGATCTATTAAACCAGAGCAGAAAATATCTTATAGCTATTGCGTCCTAGGCACACCCACCCCCCAATCTATCCTGTCTGTTGTTCTTTTCTAGGCTGGTGGGCAGGAAGTCGAATTCATCGAAGCCCTGAGGATATCATCGATCCAAAGGCCGTCGACGCCATCGGGGCTTCAGGATTGAGACCGCAGCTATGGTGAACGCGCGTCTCATTCTCTATGCCGCAGGGCTTTTCGCCCTCCCATCAACCGCTCAATTGACTTCGACGGCGGGCACAGATTCAAGCTCGAGCTCTACTGCCAGCGTCACTATCTTGACGGGTTCCAGTGAGGCGGCGACGCCAACGGGAAGCTATATCTCCTACTCGTCGACTATTACCGTTCAGTCCTCCGTTGCCATCTCCACATCTCCCCTCCTCTCGACCATAACGAGCGCCTCTACTACAATCACTACGACCATCGGGTCCACAACGATATTTAGCATCAACAGTGGCGAAATACTTGGCAATGTGACCAGCTCGTCAGAAAGCTCAAAAACTTCACAGACCTTGCTTTCAGGCACACAATCGTCAAACAGCACTATAAATTCTACCGCGTCGGCCACTTCTGCGACGGGCCCCCTCCCGACGTGCAACAACTACCCGGAATTCTGCAACAGAACGTATGGCAACATCACTGAAGTCTCTGCGCACAACTCGCCCTTCGTTAGGGCCAATAACGCAGCGGCCAATCAAGCCCTCGACGTGACGACGCAGCTAAATGATGGGATCCGAATGCTTCAAGGGCAGATGCATTGGAATGGCTCAATTCCCCATTTCTGCCACACTTCCTGTGATGTGCTGGATGTTGGTCCCATCACCGACTATCTCGGAACGGTTTATGACTGGGTTTCAAATCACCCATATGACATCGTCACCATACTCCTTGAGAATGGTGATTATACAGCAGTCGAGAACTACGTCCCTTTCCTCGAGCAGACAGGGCTAGTCCAGTACGCATACACGCCACCACTGATCCCCATGGGCATCAACGACTGGCCACCACTCTCACACTTCATCCTAACGGGCAAGCGTGTTGTGTTCTTCATGGACTACAACGCCAACCAGACTGCCGTCCCCTGGATCCTGGACGAATTCTCTCAGTTGTGGGAGACGCCCTTCGATCCCACCGACCGATCGTTCCCGTGCACCGTCCAGCGGCCCCCGGACATCTCTAACCAAGACGCACAGAATAGGATGTACCTGACAAACCACAACTTGAACTACGACATCGACATCTTAGGAAACAGTCTCCTGGTCCCGAACATCCCCTTGCTGAACGTCACGAACAATGTTTCGGGCTATGGGTCCCTTGGCGTCGGCGCTGCAGAGTGTGATCAGATATGGAATTACCCTCCCAAGTTCCTCAACGTCGATTATTACAACATCCCGAATGGGACTGTCTTCGAAGTTGCCGCGGTATATAACAATGTCACTTACAACCGTACGTGCTGTGGTCTCGCTACTAGTAATGCGGCGAAGCTGGGGGATTTTATAGGCCGAAATGCGATGATATGTACTACTTTGATAGTGCTGTTTAGCTGGTTATTCCTATGATAATAATGAATTCTGATATTCTGGTATGGAGCTTGGGATATGATAGATTGGTGGGACGGATTATTAGCTTCGAGTTTCAGCATGTAGTTGGAGCGGCAAAGCTATTCGGAGCTGGAAGGACATTATTATAGAAATGGATTCTAATTTAATTCAGTCTCTAACTATTACTTGAATTTCTTCACATGAGATGTGGTGATGTGCGGAAGAGAAGAAAATGGGAGGGGGGATGTCCTTAAGCGGTAAAATCGCTGCACTATATCTCGTTCAACCACTCGAAAAAGCAAGATAGATCATTTCGTCGATGTAGAATATTTTATATATAGTCAAACTGCTGCGGTTGTAACGTTGTATTATATCGGATTATACGTGGCATGAATAATCCCAAGAATTCTACTTTAGTATTACAGTACCTATAATATAATGTCTATTTCAAATTATTTTATTTTCCTAGAATTCGAAGATGATAGGACAACACCAAATCTTCGAAGGCTCTTCAATACTTCCTCGTATTTTCGCTTTATTGAAGCCTTGATGCTAAACTAAGACTCAATAGCAGTCTCACCATTGCTCAGGCCGTAGCTTAACAGCCGTGGAAGGTGTGGTTTTGGCAGCCGTGGTCTTTGCAGCATGTCGACTCCACCACTGCTCTTCATCCCTAAGCATACCCGCGGTATTATTCATCCTAGCATGCTCCTTGGCTATCTCGGCTGCCTTCCATTCTGCCGCCAGTTCCTGTGCGTTCTTGGCCAAGCTCTGAAATGGGTGTGGGTTGTAGCACTCTGATTTGGGGTAGAATCCCCACCAGTGCGCCCACCGATCGATGGTCGAGCACGTCTGCGTAGGCTTCGGTGGGGTTGTCTGTGTGGCTTTTTCTACTTTTGGGTTGTCTCGGCGAGTGAGAAGTAACGGACTCACGAAATTGATGTTGATAGCCATAGTGAGCGCCAACACGTCTTTGTTCCGGATGTTATCAACTTGAACGAGATTTGGGTAGCTATCTTTTGACATTGCTGGCCACAGGTCCCTGAATAGCCTGCGGTGGGCTTGGGCCGCATGGCCAATGATGGAGTGCTTCTGGTTGGCAACATTTAGATTGTGAATCCAGTTCTCAGTGAATATCCAGACGCCCATGAACATCCCGCCCTTGGATGGATTATGATCCCGCATCTTATTTATTTGGTCAGCTGAGAGTTGACCCGGCAAATGTGTATTTGAGTAGAGGTTTGTCACTGGGAACCGAGTGTCTGGAACGAAGGCAGCAGGATGCAGGATTCCCGTTGCAGATACCGGAGTTACCTCCTTTATTCGCGGTCTGAAATCTGTGTCTCCTCCCTTTCTCTTGGTCTCGTTACCTTTGCCTCTATTTACGGTTGGTACATTGCCTTTTCCTCTAGAATCTCGGTCTCGAGCTTTGGCGTCGACTTGCGTGAAAGAGCGCTCCTCCCGAGACAGTGGCGTCGGCGCATAGTAAGGCAGACGAATAATGATGGCGGATCTCGAACCCGTTGTAATGAAGTGCGAGAGAGGAACGGCTGTCAGGTCACGCGGCCAGTCGGCTTGAGGTGACCAAAGGTCCACGATTCCATCGAGAATTCGGTACAAATCTTGCCATTCTTGCCCATTAAAAGGGCCAAAGTCACGATCTATGTTCATTTCATGACTGATGTCTAAAATACTAAGTTCTCCGGGGGTAGCGTTGTTAAAAGCGTTGATGTCACGAACTATATCGAACATGGTCGATCCGGTACCCCCAACATACCTATTCCGGAGCTTGGAGAAATGGCCAACATAGAATTGGCCTTGGCGCAACACAGGACGGATATCAAAGTAACGAGCCCCATTCATTGCTTGCTCATATACGCCAAGAGATTGAGTCAGCGTGTTGTGCCTGACTCCGCTGTAACTGTAAGTGAGCTTGTTCATCCCAGAGTTGTGACTGGCCGGCATGGAGATCTCTCTCAAGTACTTGGTGCCAATAGATGTGATTGTATTTTGCATCCACCCGGTTGGGGGATTGCTGGAGACAAAAGAGGGACCGGCACCGGATAGGATAAATGATACGCTGCCGTCCTTTTGGAAACCCAGATCAATCTTAGAACCCCCAGGGTTGTTGACGGACGACAATGTATCGTGGTACTGGATTGAAATTCGTTTGTCGCCCATGTGTCTGGCTTGAACACTAAAAGAGGCAGCACTGGGAGCGTCGACAAGGGTGTAGGTGGCCTCAGCAGTGCCATCTGCATAATCCTTTACAAAGTTTATATATTGCTCGTGGGCAGATCCTATAAGGCTGTTAGATCTGCTGGCAGCTGGCGTAGTGTAAGCCTAGTCAGCATACCTGCTGGAATATGAACAGGGAAGTCATATTCCATTTGATCCTGGTACATAGATGTGAGGTTCCAATCATATGGGGTCGCGTTAATGAGCGTAACATAGCCGCCATGGCGACTCCAATGACGATGTTGAGCAATGGTGGTGCAGTTTCCAAAACGGGTCAATAACTCTCTAAACTGTGCTAAGTTAAGACTCTTGATATCTGCCTTCGTCGGAAGCTCGCAGCTCATGCTGACATCTTTATCCTTGGGATTCAGCATGGGATACAGGAAAACCGCTGAGACGATGACTCGTGAGAGAAAGAGCATCGCAGCAGCAGTTATTAAGGCAATATTAATGAAATCGAACCATATGACGAGCGGCCTAGGACAGTAGAGTAGAGAAGAAAAGCATGAGAGAAAGCAGACGATTGCGGATGAGTTAATTTTTTGGTGTGCAGATCATAGTGACCTCTTCTACCTAACCTGCTAACTGCGGCAGCTAGTATAGGCCGTTGCTATTCAGAGCATCATTACATTATGATAGTGGTTAGGAAGAGAGCTGACCTTGACTCTCGAGCGCAAACACCTAGCGTGCTAACTCGGATTGGGGGGGCTGGACATCCTGCTCTGGATATCAACCCGTCACTATTTTGGCAATGAACCGGTCCTCCGCGCAAGATTCCTCGACCGATAGCGAAAATTGAGCTGGCGAGCGAGCCAACGACAACGACGACTAATGCATTTGCAAACGGGTCAACGTGTCGTGGGCGATCGACCCCGCCTCCTAAAACCTTTGCCGTACAAGACATGATAAGTGAGCCGTTCCGGGAGGTGTCGATGAAGCATTTCGGTGGGAGGCGTAGGCACTGTGGCAGTTGCCCAGCAGCTCACGCCGCACAACTCGAGCCTGTGATCCCCCGTTTCCAACCATTCTCTCTCTGCCGCGGTGGCGAAGCTGGGGATGCCTGCGAAGTATATGCCGTTCGATAACGACATGGTGAGACGCTAGACCGGGGAAGTTGGGACTATTCTCGTTGAGCCTCATGTGGTTAACGCTGCGGGTTGGCGGCCTGCCGTCCGTCCGGAGATGGGTATTGGAGGTCGTCGTTCCGGCCTTCCCTTTGGAACCATCATCTTTATGCGTAGAGTTGTGCGCCGCGGCCACCATACGGCAGCCCTGCATCACGGTATATGGCACCAGGTCATCCACCACGATCGCTCAAACGCTGCGAGCGTGATGTTGAAAGCCGATCGGGGCGCAGAGTCGAATGGTGCAAGGCGAAGACGACGGTAATACAAAGCCCAAGGAAGAGACCCAGACATACAAAGGCCCAGTGCTCTGCCCCCTTCCTTTGCACGCCGATTTGGTTCTCCCTCTGCATCTCCACACGAGATATCTCTCTCTATCTTCAGCTTCCCCCGCATCGCCCTCAAACGATTCTTCGACCTCGACAATTGCGTTCCCCATCTCCTCTTCCATTGCCGTTGTTGGCTCCTACCGGTAATAGGAATGACGTTCATTCAGGAACCCGACCTTCCTTTCGCGACCTTCCTCTTGCTGAACCCTGCTCCCCACCTGCCAGCCTTATCGTCCGCCAGTTCTGCTGCTGCTGCTATAAGGACGCGCGGGTCCGGCGCCTGTGTCAGGAGCTCGACCTCACCGCCGCCGGCTCCTGTTACGGCTGCTGCTCCCACCACGGTCGCTCAAGCTCTCGAGGTCGCCCGAGACAGTCCTGGGGGTGCCGACGATCCCACGGTTTCAGCCATCCTCGAGGCCGCGCTCGCTACCATCTTGCGTCGGATCCAGGCCCGTCCCGCGTCGTATGTAATGACCCGCGAGGAGTTCGCGGTTTTCAATTACTTCCAGCACCGATTCCAGGGCGACGGGTTGGCCACTGCGGCGCGAAAACGATATTGGGATCATTTGCGCACGTTCGGCAGCGAGTAGGAGGAAGCCCAGGTGATCGCTGCTCTTTGTACACAGTATCTCTATACCCCGGCGTCCATTCAGCCCACGTCGGCAGCATCGTCGACGGGAAGCCGCTCTTCTCATCTCGTCACTCGTTATACTGTGACATTGGCTCCTTCGGTCGGTGACATTACGCCCATCTGCGCCATGCCGTCGATATTTGGCCGTCGCGAGTGTGCCAAGGAATCCCACGGCATGG
The DNA here is from genome assembly GCA_000827325.1 of Oidiodendron maius Zn. Classification (NCBI taxonomy): domain Eukaryota; kingdom Fungi; phylum Ascomycota; class Leotiomycetes; family Myxotrichaceae; genus Oidiodendron; species Oidiodendron maius. The sequence continues at coordinate 2,926,759 of KN832871.1, read as the reverse complement.
AGATTCCCCTGGAGGAAGAGGAAAGCTTAATATCTCAAGAAGGGGAATCACGTGAACGTCATCACAGCCTCTGGACTGGAACCAGCATCAAAGTCCTTGCAATTGGCCTCGTTGGATGTTGTTTGGGACTATTCTTGCTGCTGAGCGGCTGTATGCCCATGCCCCGCGCTGGTGGACGGACCGAAGCGTTATCCACTATCTCCAGGTCTCACCTCGAGAAATATGCAGCACCGTCGCCTTCTGCGACGTCCTCCGTTTTGAACGTCTTTCAAGTTTATCAGCCCGTACTGACTCCCGAAGGAGTGACGGATGAAACTATTCTGGGTGATGGTGCCGAGAACACCACGAGCCTTGCGTCAGCCTCGTCAGGGGCTTCCTGTCAGGTTCTCCTCATGGAACATGTGTTTGCCTACAGTTATGGTCTACCATTTGTCGGTATGCTACATTTTGTTTCTCTGCCTGGCCCAGCTAACTCGTAATAGGAAACTACACTCCCCCCAACTGCAAGTTCAATAGAGTTACAATGAACTTCACGGTCACATCTCAGGGGAAGCAGTATGACCGGCTTGCGCTCATGTACTTCGGAGACACTGAAGTTTGGAGAACCTCCACTGCCGAGCCCACTATTGATGGGATTCGGTGGACATATATTAAAGACATGACTGAATATATGTCTCTATGGAACTCGCCTCAGAAGATAATCTTTGATCTTGGAAATCTTGTCAATAACGTCTATACCGCGTCTTTCAATACAACCCTGACGGCTACATTCTTTACGAGTGAGGATACTGTCGAGCCGGCGTCTTTGATTATTCCAATATCGTCGAGAAACGGCGCTGCCAATGCTGGGAGCGTGTTTACTCTCCCAACTGATAATGCGACCAACACTGTTAGCTTCCCGAGGAATGCCAACAGAGCCGTCTTTTCCGTTTCTGCTTGCGGACAAGCCACCGAAGAATTCTGGTGGAGCAACGTTCTACAGTCGAATATCGACACCTTCGATCCAGTCGATGGTACTCTGTATGGATACTCTCCCTTCCGCGAAGTGCAAGTCTTAATCGATGGACAACTCGCTGGTGTCCAATGGCCGTTTCCTGTGATATTTACTGGTGGCGTGGTACCGGGATTATGGCGTCCAATTGTTGGCATAGACGCTTTTGATCTGCGAGAACATGAGATTGATATCACACCGTGGCTGCCAATCCTTTGTGACGGTGCGGAACACACATTTGAAATCAAAGTGATTGGCATACTCGACGATGGGCGCTCCAGCGGGACTCTTAGCGAAACAGTAGGAAGCTCCTGGCTTGTTACCGGCAAGGTATTCATCTGGTTGGATGATGATGAAGCCTCGATCACTACGGGCAAAAGCCCAGTAATTCACCTTCCGGCACCTTCAATCACGCTCTCTCAAAAGCTGGGCCAGAACTCAACCGGGGCCAACGAAACGTTAGAATATACCACTAATGTATACCGGACTCTGTCAATATCCTCCCTTGTAACCTCTCAGCATGGAACCATCGTGTCCACCTGGACGCAGAATCTTGCCGTCACCAATTATGGCTTGTACACAGCTTTTGGGGCTGTTCAGCAAAACAACCAGACCACAACTGGCGTCGACCAATCCACTGGTGGTGTCTACTACAGATCCAGCTACTCGTATCCTCTATATGCTAACACAACCGTCATCTTCCTAGCTGGTGGCAACTTCACGATTGATGCGGACCTAATCCGGAGCGTGGATCTCACTGTACAAGGAACGCCCGTCTTCCCAACTGGTCTGCAACCGTTTACCGACATCCTCGACAGTGCCTCTCTTGTGTCCGGCTTCTCGGGATCCCAGTTATCCACAGTAATGAGCGGCACGGCTCATTACTTCGGAGCCCCTAATGAAGGCTATAGCAGCGGGTTTGGTAGCACAAGCCAGGAATTCACATTCGCCGGGTTGGATACCAACGGTAAGGTCGTGGACACGGAACTATATTCCAGGAATGTGGAGTCTATCAACTCGACTATTGTGAAGGATGAAGAGAGCCTCATAGGTCGTGAGTTTAGCAGCTACATCTTCCCTGTCGCAGATGTTCCAGTGACACAAAATGTCATGGGTGTTCTCAGTCCCAAGGAAGCAATTGGGAGGGGACCGGGCATGGTGAAGCAGCCACTGATCCAAGGTGGTGGAAGCAACTGAGCTTGCATGCCCAGTTACTTCCAGATTATTGGACAAGCATGGTAGTCTTGTTTTGACATGGAGTGGAAGTTTAATTTCTATACCGGTACATATATGTATCTTATACCCTTCAGTATATAGTATTAACAAATATGACACCAATATTTAACGATAACGTTAAGTTTATCAGGTGTGTTTGCATGTGGAAATAGAGTATTATATTTTCTGTCAGTTGTAAACCTTACTCTTCCCAGTTAAGTAATTCAGAGAAGTCGAGTTGAGTTGAGCATCGAGATTCACAAGTTTGTAAAAAATTATTACGCATTTGTGAGGTAAAATTTTTGTCTTGTTATTGCAACGGAGATGCAGCATTCATACACTATCCACCCTAAGCACAAGCCTCTGGGGTGATCATTGATTGTATTTCATGACCATGATGAAAATGCTAAGACCTATTGTAGCCCCGCACGCAAATGTAACACCATTCCTAATCCCTCTTCCCAAAGCTGAATATGCCCCGTCTACGATCTGGGCTTCTCCTTCTTCTCCTTCCACAATGCAGACAGACCGACACCGGAGACCTTCACGACCTTGAATCGCACACCGGGAATATCACCCTTAGCCTTGCCCTTACGACCGAAACCAGCGAGAAGCACCTCGTCGTTCTCGTCCACGAAGTTCAAGCAACCGTCATTTGGCACTGTAAGACATAAACAGATTAGCTTCCGTACCTGCACACATCTACATCGTCGTCATATCCCCTGATTGCAATTTCCAATCCGGCCATTCGTTCAATCACTCTCCGGGTGGGCAAGGGAATTGCGACATACCGAAAGCAGTGACCTTCTTTCCGTTCTTAATCAGCTGCACCCTGACGCACTTCCGAATAGCAGAGTTGGGCTGCTTGGCCTCGACGCCGACCTTCTCGAGCACTATGCCCTTGGCGTGAGACGAGCCTCCGAATGGCGAGGACTTGAATGCCGTTCCCAGAGCTCGCTTCTTATAGGACAGATCTGCCCATCGCTGCTCGCGGCGGTGGTTGTGCAGCTTGCGGGCGGCGTTGAGACCGCGAGGCTTTCCCTTTCCCATTTTGTTTCTTTTGCCTTAACTGGAGATCTGGAGATGTTAGAATTGAGAGCGATGAGATAGCAGGCGATTGGGTTAGGAGATTGGGTGCATTACGAACCGGTTATGGCGATATGGGTGTGTAGGAGAGTTTTGTCGCAGCGGAAGGAACGTTCTGAAATTTAGAAATGCTCGTGGTGGGATTCCGGCGGCTAAGCGAGAAGCCCTTCCATTTATGCCTTAGGCTAGAAGCTTGTGCCTTAAGATAAGTTATCGGCATTGACTTTTACCGACGCCGTTGATGAAGCTCCACTGCCAACATCAACCGGCACTATCCCCAGCAACTCTTGGGGACCAAAAATATAATGTCCCAATCTACAAAATTAAAGCCTATTGTGTCACGGGAGGCGCGAGAACCACCGCCGTCTCTCTTCCAGGGACCCACTCAGTCTCAAAATGCTTCCCATGTCTCCCTCTCCGGGACTTTGGCCCCAACCACGACAAACACCTCCACCTTGAGCGCCTCCCGAGCGCCTCTTATCCGCCAACTATCCCAGCTCTCCACTCGGATGCCTATGCTTACCCTTGATGGTCAGCCGGATTCAGGTGTTGCAACTCCCCTGGCTCGTCCTAGACAGCAGAAGCACGAGTCCGAGATCAAGAAGCAGGCTGATAGGACCGATGCGCTGTGGGCGGAGATGCAAGCTACGCTAGAAGAGGTGGAGCTGAGCGCCACCAATGGAGCCCATGTATTTGGTCCTGATCATAGCAAAGCTCTGGAGGGGTTGAGAGCAGCGCAGATTCAGTTGGCACAGGCGTGGGCTAGGAGCGAGGCCGACGATGTGGTGGAGAGCAGCGTGGATAAGGAGAGCAAGGCGATGGGGTCTAAGATTGGAGGTATTGTCTCAGGAAGTGATGGGAGGGGTGCATTAGACGCACTGGATACAGATGCAGGACTCGGAAGCACGGCTCCGAGTGGCGGTAGTGGCATTGCGGCAGCGGAAAAGATAGGCAGCAGGATGGCGGAAGAAACAGAGTCAGATATTTTGCTGGCAAGGAAGAGGAGAGAGGCAAACGATCGGTATTTCCAGAGAGTAAACAACGGGGTGTTAGATGTGGTCGCGAAGTTAGAAGAGGTGGCTAGTGCGATGCGAGTGGTCGAGCAGGAGAGCCGAGATATATGGGGGGAGAGCGGGAGCACAACAGCCAGTTTAAGTGGAGGGTGAACTTGTAGGATCTAGGCGACCATTTGTGTTTGTTTTCGAGATTAGCGACGGCGTTGGCATTCATGGCACAAAACGTTGAAATAGATAGGCTGATAAAACTCAATGTTATGTCATCATATATTTGCATTCTTGCAGTACTGCAAATCTGCAGATGGATTGCTGGTTTGGGGTATCGATCTGCATTGCTGCGCGCTTCCTGTGTAACAACTTTTGATACCAAACCCTCCCTGATTGAACTCAGGGCTCGCATCCGTTCCGTAAACGCCGGTCCCAGTCTATACACTTGTATTTTCAGTTGCCGATAGTCATGGACACCTACTACTTATCAGCGTAGGAAGGTAGAGCCTACTCAAGCTCGACTCACAGCCATTACGATGCAACATAAGCTTATGTATGGACTCAGTCGTTCTCCTACCCTTGCACACTTCCAGAAAACGCCAGTAAAAGCTCTAATTTATACATTAGCAAATCCCCATTGCTGAAAGCTCTTGTACCCACCCATCCTTATTTCGATCCATGATTCCTGGAAAGAGCTGATGGATGTACGCGCTTGTGCAGATAAGGAGCAGTAGGCACAGCAGTGCGGAGGTGAAGTTGAAGAGGGCAGACTAGACTGGAGTTAGCAGTGCGCGTATATTTGGGATATGCTATGTAAACATAGCGTTGTCCACATTACCATTGTGGTCAGGCTTGGAGTGACAAGTTGTTGCAAGATCGCCTACTCGAAGAACAACTGAACCCGGAAAGACAGCTCGCGCGTTGTCGGTTATGTCACATGATCAAACGCCGGGAATAAAGCCACTTCTCGGATAAACCTCGGCTCAACTTTTCACCGCCTCACCACCACCAAAATGGCGGACGACCAGCCTCCCCATCGCGTTCACTTCAACGAGCAGCCCGTTAGCAACGTCTTGCTCTTCGAAAAAGGTCCTCCCCCATTCAATCTGGTAGTTACACCTCACACTCCGACCTCATCCATAGTCCCTCGAGACGCCTCCGATCTCTCTCCTACTCGAGCCCGCAGCGAGCGAAACTTCCTTCGCGTTCGCAGCCCCACGCCGTATCCAACCAGATTGGACAGAAGCTCTGCTATCGAAGATTCTTCCTACGGCAACAACAATAGCTCCTTTGAAGGTAACGGCACATCCGGCCAGCAGACATGGAGCCAAGAGCACGAATCGGACGCAATCGAGGCCAACAGAATTTCTCAGACCCAGAGCGCAAGTCTCCTTCTATCTGAGACCATGTCAATCGCAGCTAACCCCCGCAATAGTCCAACACTTCCTTTACTCCTTTGGAGATGTCCGAGACTCCCTCGACACAACCAGACGCGTCCTTGATGAACTGGTTACCGACTTTGTCACCGAGATCTGCTTCGAGGCCAGCCGATCAGCCCAGCTCGCCGGCCGCCAGAAGATCAAGATCGATGACATTAGATTCGCCTGCCGAAAATCTCCCATGTACCTCGGAAAGATCCAGGACATCCAAGAAAAGAAAGAGGTCATAGACAGCGCCAGGAAAGCGTTGGACGTCAACGATGACAAAATTACGAAGTCCAACGTCAAAGCTCTCGAGGAACCCCCGTTGGGAGATGACGATGACGACCCTGAACTGGATACGCAAATCTCTCGAGGCAAGACTACTAGCAACAAATGATCCTCTTCTTTGAATCAACTTTCCTTCGGCTTAGTGGGCTGGCAGGTGGATGGATATCACATTGCGGAGTTATGGGCATGAGCATTCGCAATGAGTTTGCATGGATTTGCACATCCGGGCGTTTATGGACGATACCCAGCTGCGGCTAAGGCTTCATAGATACCATAGAATACATGGCTTTCAAATTACTTGACTATTTGCACACTCATCTTGAGAATTGATTAAGACGTTGAATAGCAACGCCAGCGTCGTTAATGCCGTCTCCGTCTCGAGGCAATTCATCCCTGCAACTCCACACACTGTTATGTGCTTCCGAGTATATCTAGTCGTCTTTTGCTTTGTGGATAGAGCCCTCAAACGAAATTCAACATGTTTATCTCCTACTCCAATAATTATCTAGCCCTTCCGTATGCTTTATTTTCGTTCAGTGTAACACCGACAGCGGAGAAGGAATGCATGATTCGCTCACCCCCCCACCTATGGGAGTCCAGACCAGCACAATATTTCTGCTTACTACAGCGACTTACCCAATTTTCGTACCCGCGCTCATTACATAGATGAGTTTTAATTGAAAGGTTATTCTATTATTATTTTTGTTCCTCATGTACTATAGTAAGGTATGCTGTGGTGTAATTTATGATGCTATATAGTTCCTTCTAGGACCCAACCAGATCTAGATCGCTAAGTGAGAGGCCATCTGTTGGTGACTATTAGCTGGGCCGCAGGGCTGCTGTCAGGCTGCGGCCCCATAATCCAACCCGCTTGGCCCAGCCTTTGGAAGCATGACAGGCGCATATAATCCCACTTTTCCCCATAACCGTGCGGCGCAGCTTTAAAACTTCACCACAGTCATAACTGTGAGAAGAATTAATAAAGCACTGAATCTTTACTTCGTGCTGTGCATGATATTGGAAGCGGCAATAAACTCCTCCTGCGATGATTCGCAGTGACCATGGCTCAATACAACCGGATCCCCCAGACTTCGGCTGCGAAACCCAGTCAGGAGAGCAACATAGATCTGCTACAGAACATGCCTAGCAGCTTTGACGTCGCTCTCAATGAAGGCATCGACAGGACTCTTCTCTCGCCAACCCCGACGAAGGCAGCAGATGTGGGATTGCTAGATCCAGAGTCATTTAGAAGGTTGTCGATGAGCACCATATCATCTATGACACATTCGAGAGGCGTGTCTCCGTTTCCTCTCCCTAAGACGGAGAATAGAACATGGAGAAGTGCAATGAGGAGGTGGTGGGGCCGCAACCAAGGATTGGTCATGGTCACCATCTCACAGGCATTCGGAGCTCTGATGAATGTTACTACCAGGCTGTTAGAAACAGACGCCGGTGGAATAGGTCCATTCCAAGTGCTGTTTGCGCGGATGTCCCTCACAGCATTATTTTGCTTGATCTGGATGTGGTGGAAGAAAGTGCCAGACTATCCTCTTGGCCCAAAGGGCGTTCGAAAGCTGCTTGTAGCTAGAGGGCTCACCGGCTTCTTCGGGATATTTGGCATGTATTATTCGTTGCAGTATCTCCCGGTTGCTGATGCCGTCGTCCTTACCTTTCTTGCTCCGGCCTTAGCAAGCTATGGTTGCTACCTCTTCCTGCGGGAGCCCTTCCCCCTCTCCGCTCAGTACGCCTCACTGATCTCGCTGGTCGGTGTCGTCCTAATCGCCCGGCCGACCACCTTCTTTTCTTCTTCGGCGCCTCCCGCACCGCCCATGACGACGGAGGCTGCCGGAATTACAAATTCCACCTCATCATACAATGCAGGCATTCCTTCTGCAACGTCTAGTGAGCGCCTCAGCGCAGTATGTGCTGCCATGTTGGGCGTCCTGGGTTCGGCCGGGGCATTCACGGCTCTGCGCTGGATTGGGAAGCGTGCTCATGTTGTAATATCCGTAAACTACTTCGCCACCTGGTGCACGATTGTGTCAACGCTCGCCTTGACATTGGCTCAACCTCTGCACCTCTCCACTAATCTTCACTTCGCCCTTCCGAGTAGTCTCAGACAGTGGGGGATGCTCATCTTTCTCGGAGTATGCGGCTTCTTCACCCAACTCCTGCTGACGAACGGCCTGGCTGTGGGAGGTAGGGTAAATAGTGGCAGGGCGGTTAACCTCACGTATACTCAAATGCTTTTTGCATTGGCACTGGATAAACTTGTTTTCGGCCAGAGTCCAGGGTGGTGGAGTTTGGCCGGTAGTGGCCTGATCCTAGGCAGTGCAATCTTCGTTGCGATGCAGAGACAAGAGGGAGACGCGCCAGCGGATGAGGCTGCGATTTCTGGGGCGGAAGACGAGGAGATAGGCATGTTGAGCATGAGAGGCCGTGGCGAGGCGAGGGCTAGCGGAGGTGTGAGGGAAGAATTAGGCGTTATGTAGGAATACCCCGAGGCGAAAGCTAGTAGTGGTCTGTGGTTATGACGATCAATGCACATTTGGAGGAGTTAGGTAAAGGGATAAATCTCAGGGGCAAGTAATGCATGGAGACAGGGTCCATAGAAGAAACACTCCTATCCAGCCCGCATGGAAATGCCACGTCTTTGTCCGTTGTACTTAATACCGTTTCCGCGAATGTGGTTCAAGAATCGAACAGCTTGCTGTACTACTTAATATACCCAACACATCATACATGATGATCTGATTTGGCAAGGAAGGAACGTGGACACGGTTGCTAGGAAATTTCCTTTTCCTAGGTAAGAATGAATTTTCAGCAGCCAAACAACGAGCCTCCGCCCTACGCTCACCTTCAACATGGTCTCCTCATAGTTAAGAAAATTATGACCAAAGAGAATTGCCAATGGAAATCCCATTTTCGAGATGGTCAGCTGAGCTCCCAAGTTGTGGATAGAGTCAATCCAACGAGGGCGATTCGGACGGATAACGCATGTCCGAACGTAACGCTTGAGGACGCCTTGTGAATTGATAGTAGGACAGCAATTGCTGTCCCTGCACAAATGGCATAAAGCGATACAAGTATTGCCCAGACATGACTAGGAGAAGAAAAGTTGGAAGATAATCCGCCAACGCGAGACGAGAAACATGCGTAAGACACCTACACCGATGGTTTGTATGTGCCCACTATGGTCGGATACAGAGAATTGATAGGCCAATTTGTGAGGCTGATATGACCCAGGTCAGAAGCCACAGCACTGACTGGGGCCAACTGCGCTGACCTCACGCGAGCCAAATGGTTGATCGCAATAAGGCGGTCTGTTGATCTCTTCCAAGGTTTTCCATTATATGCCATACTTCCTCGAGTCATAGTCGATGAGTTCAACCGAGGCACTGTTGGTGTGTTGGTTTCAGTCCGCAGATTTCTGCTGGCCCGTCCTCTGTTCCGCATTGTACTTTTCCTGTCACAATCACCCCTAATCTTCGTGCAATTTGAGAGACGTGGGTGCTCGTGCCTGCCCCTGTCGCAAGTCGGCGCATTCTAGTCACCCAGCAGAGGGAACCATTACGCCCGGCCAGTGTAGCATTAGAGCGGCTTCGAAGGTCTCAGCGCTGGGCTTCCTGGGAACATGCAGTCCGTTCCCATGTCCTTGCCCACTGTATGTGTGGTCTGCTGTACTGTAGTGCACAGTCACGGCGCTGTAATCTTCGCGGAGGGTTGAGTTTCGGGGATGGAGGTGAGACCCGAAGCCGGTTTGGCCGTTGATCGAGACAGATGTTCGAGGTGGTCTCAATCGTCTAGTTATATGCAATTGTCATTGATTCCCCTACCTGCACAAAACGGGTCATCTTCCGTAATTTAATGACGTCCCGGAGCATTCCTCGAGTGGCGTTTGGATACAAACATGCCCTCGGTCAGTCCGCAGATGAAGCTGCATTTGTCCTAGGCGCGATGTCGCCTGCCCGCGTCTACAAGGTTGGGGCTGGTAACTTGATCTTTGCCTCCTTGTCAGATAAGCTGCCAGTGGCTTTGTCAACCGGGAGACTTGCTGTTTGGCGACTGATTATTGTAACAGTTCTCGCCCTGCTTTCCCTTTTTCCTTGCTTGGTGGCGTGGCTTTGCCATCGCGCGCTGCCGCGCCGACCGACGCCATCTCATAAATACCTTATGAGTGCGTTCCTTGTAAATTTTCTAAGACCTCATTGCGCTCCACTGTCTACTCTCTAGTCAATCTTGTCAAAGTCTATTGCTGCTAGAGTTCGGCCCTTGTCGACCAGCGCCACAAGCAAGCAGGATCGGACAAGTCACTTCGACCTCCAATCCAGCTGCTTGAACCGGATTTGTGGGCGTGCGTGCGAGCTATTCCTCCATTCCTACAATCCTCCTTCTGTTTGTCTGGCACTCGCTTTATCACTATTGCATTGCATTGCAATACATGCTTCGCTCACTGTCGACGCGCCTTTGTTTTTTCCTCTGCTCGAGGCCGCTTTCGTTTCTTCTTTCATTGCTTCTTCCCGCCCCCACGCCGTCACTTTCTTTGACCCTCTGAGGCGAAATCTGTCAACCTTTTCTGTCATTTCTTGTTCTCGTATCTCTCAATTGGCTGTGGAGATACTTCAGAATCAGAGAAGAATTAGCTGAAGAAGGAATAACATACATCTGCGGCATCCGGGAGAGTCGAGCGCGGACAGGACGCTGCACAACACACACAGAGGTACGTCGCACGAGCCTAAGCGTTCTACCCTGCAGTATACAAACACCCATTGCCCCTCTTGCGGCTACCCGGATGCCCTCGAGACACTGCGCTGCTCGAATCATGAGAGTCGCACAATGTCGCTTGCCGAGCCCACGAGATCAATAAATGCCAACACCATCACAGTTCGTTGTTTGCTGCAAAAGGTATACTAACATGAACATCAGGACTTTGTGTATTCACACTATCTTGACCAAGACCACTCGAGAAAAAGAGCCTCCCTGGATTTAAGGCCAATTATAATATCAACACTTCCCAACGTCACGAGCTTGAGATTGGGGAAGTCCGCTTGTGGCTGCGCTGAGAGGGGGAGAAGAATAATGTCACACGAGGCTGGAAAGACGGAGCAGGGAGACAGCTTTGCGGCGACCAATGGCCGTCCCAACCCTCCTTCCAGCGACGATGGTGGATCCATTGCGGCTCCAGGAGTAAACGAGGCTAGGTCGCAAGGCTCAGTAGAGATCATTGGGTCAAATGAATATGGTATGGAGTCCGCAAGCCAGCCAGGAGCAGACCCATCACCGAGAAACGCAAATTACGCCACCGATACGGCCCACGTAGCAGACAGCGAGAGCAAGCAGAGAACGAAGGAGCAAACCACCCCCCTCGAGCCACCGGTAACAAAATTAACTCTCGGTGAGCTTGATGTCAATAAGATCATCCACAGCCCAAAGCTACGCCATGATATCAACTTTGATCCAGCTCTCCATTTCAGACCCAATCTAGATGGCGAGAAAGGCCGGAGGAAGAAGCAGAAGGCATCAGATTTCTGGGTTACTATGCGTAAACAGATTCAACGCTACTTGGAGAATCGAGAGCTCTTTGAGAAAGAGCTAAATGGTGAAGATTGGTGCTTACCGGTTACGCTGAGAACCATTCGAGAAATACTGGAAACGCTGGTTCCTCAACGTGATCGAGCATCGGTGGAAGATACTTTTAACGTGGACTTGCTTATGCAGCAGTTCCGAAAGGGTGTGGCAGATCTAGTCAAGCTTGCGATGTGGTTATCCCAACTGATAAAGTGCCACTGTGCCCCAATGAGAGACGCTTGGGTCGACGAGATGGTAGTTCAGATCAGTAGAGGTAGCAAAGAGGGCGATGTTGTGTCGCTGGTAGGAGGGATAAGCACGCTGCTCGGTATATTAGAAGCTATGAAGCTCGTAAGTTCCCAACCTAGCTTTATTATTATATGTATTGTCTTGATATCACCCAAAACGTTCCTTTACATGCCATCTGTGCTAATATGTCGTAGGACGTTGCTAACCACCAAATCCGGTGCCTACGGCCTCTGTTGATTGAAGACACCATACACTTCGAACAAAAATACTTCATCAAAAAAATCTCTTCGGGGCGAATTGACCTGGCCGAGGCGCATACCTGGTTCAAACGAGCATGCTGCCTACCAGATATAGCCCCATTTTCTCCGATAATAACAACACAAATCACGAATACGTGGCACTTCATGAAAGGACTCGTAGAATTAGCAATGCCATCTGAATCGGAGGTGATGGTACCACATACCTTCCTCTTCGACGAGGAACGCTTGGTCAAATTGCGTGCAGATGTCGAGAACTCAATTAATCTTGAGATCTGCATGCACTTTTTCCACGAGTGGGAGTCAGCTAGCAGGAAACAAAGGGCTTTGGTGATGCAGTATGATGACACGCCGGTAACTTCAACTAAAACATCTCCATACCATTGCCCGACATCGCCGAGTTATAACGCATTGCATTCGTCCCCCACGCTCCCGCTTCCACACCACTTTGCTTCGAAAACTAAATCAGGCTCTTCACTAGACAGCCGCACATTGAGCCAATCCACCTTACGGGTCCAGGAATGGCAGTCAAATCTCGAAAACGACTCACTGGCTCTGTCTTCGACATCCAGCGGTCACTCATCGCCATCATCTACTGCGTCAACTCCAGACACGTGCTCTCCAATCCCGCTATATCTCTCACCCCCAATCCCGGACTCTACTTCCCAAGTTCGCAACTCCCTCATAGCTATCTTAGATCCGGCCATGACACCAAAGAGGTGGACTGTACTTGCACCGTCCCTTGCGCTCCAAATATTGCGTTCAACAGCAACACCCCTGGCGAGACTACCAGCATTTGAGTCCGAACTAGAGCGCCATCTCTCCAACCCAAGCTCCGAAAGATATCGGAATGCGAAAGAACGAGTCCTAGTGCAGCTCTTCCCCACCCTACATAAGCTCGTTGAAACGTATTCACCTCTGACGTGTTTACAAATATTTGAGCTGGCGGCTGTGCAGAAAAATCCTCTAGGCATCGCGAACACGCAGCGCGATCCTTCAAGAGATGAGATCAAGGAGATTGCCACTAAAATTGCACATATTGGTATCCTACATTGGCGCGTCTGGGCTCATCTGGCATACCTTATCGACCCCGACGAACCAACTATCAGCAAGATGGGCCCATGACCTGAGCCAACTTGGAAGCATAGCACGATCGAGACCAACCTAGAAATTAGATTGCAATGTCTCAAACTACCGATTTCGGAAGGGGAATGAAGACACAAGGAAAGGAGGCAAAGCTAATTCGCTAGCAAGTCACAGGTATCTGTCAGACTGACCCCACGTGTCTGGTTTTCTTTCTCTTTCAACATGTGGGTACAATGGACGATCTCGCTGGAATTTTTTTTGGTTTCCTAAGTGCTGCTCGTCTTGCATTTCCTTCTGATACCCGGATCCTAAAAGCAATAAAACATAGAGGCCGTATCACTAGACACGATTGACTACCCATTGACCAAAAGGGAACATTAAAGGCGCGGTGTGGGGATGATAACTTGGTCGGCTTTCTGATACTTTTCGTTATAGACCTCTCAGCACCAGCTATCAGGTAACATGGTGGTGTTAAAAGTGGCGATCCTCTAATTGTATCAAGGATCGCGGCCAGCAAAATAAAAAGGCTTCGCCATGGAGAAAATGGTCCGAGTTAGAGAAATAAGAAACTTTACCTACGTTATGATGCCCATAGTATACAGATGGCTGGAACCTCTCGAATCCGCATCGTCCTTACCGTTTCAATCAAGAAAGTATTGTCACTATGAGCTTTAATACCTGCTGCTGGAGGTCTGGGATCATGGCTAGAGATCAATTATTTACTACAAACCCATTTTTCGCTACCCTTTGTGATGAAATGCCCAAGAACCTCGTGGTCTTCCGTCCCTGATTCGAGAGCATAATATATCCCAACTCCAGTTCACATACACGTAATACCGCTGCGCCAGAGATTTTCCTTCCCAAATCGAGTCATTAACCGCGCTAAAGAGAGTAGTACACGCTGGAATGAGGCAGGAATGCGACTGAATTGAACGAGATACAGGGGAGGGGTAATGAATTCATCATAGTGAAATCTTCCCATTACTATTAAATCGTGGGCGCACAGCCTTCAAAGGACTGATGCTGGACGAGGCGATTGTTCCGTCATTGGGACCCATGGCAGAGGTCATTGTGCCGGCTCGCGACGAACCGGCATTCATTGAGAGAAGGGCATCTGCACGTTCAAATACATTGCCGCTAAACATTGCATTGTACGATGAGCTTGGTGTAGAGGGAACAGTTGCCTGGACAGCCGGACCTAAAGCTGCACTCTGGGGCGTCATCGGTAGTGACATTTGTCCAACTGGTGACTGCACACCATACGAGGGCCCATTGGACATGCCAGTCGGGTTGGACGACCAAGGCGACTGTTGGATTAATTGTGAGCAAGACTTCACTTCTTTCTGGAGGGGTCGTAGAAGGCCAATAACGTCTACCCAGGACAGCAAAGTCGTGACAGTTTTGGCGTCTTTAACACTCTCTGCCAGTGCAGCATAAGTCTACAGCATGTAAGTATATATAGCATCGGAATAAGAGAGGACAAACAAACCTCCATGAAACTTCGGCAGAGGTCCCAGAACGAGCCCTGAGATCTGATCCCGGGGTCTTTGAGCACGATCAGAGAGAGATTATTCTTTAGAGCCTCTGCTTTCTGCAAAGAGGTGCCGTTTCGCTGAATCAATACGTGCCAAAATTGTAAGGTCGTTTCAGGCTTAGCCATTTGACTATTGGTTTTCATTGCTTCGTAGAAGTGCTTGTGGACAATGGGAAGGTTTCGTATCGCCATGTCCGACGACTTTTGTAATTGCAAGAAGATTTTTTCAAAGAGTCGATCCTCCTCAGTGAAGTCAACACCAATTTTGCCACCAGATGGCATGTATGATGCGAATGAGTCCCCTGAGCGAGGTGTCGCACCATCTAGATTGGCAAAACGAGATGCAGATGGTAAAGGGGGAGTTGGGTCAGTTGCGAGTCGAAAATTATTAGGATGCTGGACGACAGTCGTGCTTCTAAGTCTTACATTTGTAGTTGGTCGATCGCGCGTTGGGGTTATCGACTTGTCTCTCGGGTGGGCCCGGATGGTGTCTTGGCTCTCTTCAGATATTCGGGATATGCGCATGTCACTCATCATTTCACCAATGTGCCCTTCCAGAAAAAGGTCTGCTCCAGCGTTGCGTACTTCTGCCATACTACCGTAGAGTAAAAGCAAAAGATGGCGGATATAGCGAGGATCGCCGTTGACAAGCAGTGCATCCACGTTCCGTGACAAGAGAGAGCAAATGTGGATGTAGGCGCTCACTGAAGCCGAGCAGGCTCGGTGTACGTTTTCGTTCGAGCGCGGGGACGACTCTTCATCTTCTTCGGAGTAGGTGATGTAATGCTGTAGGTCGCGATCCAGTTCTTCAACGTGGGTTGTTGCGTTATAAAAAACCCTCTCAAGACTCGTGCGTTTATTCGTCCCGTCTCTGGCAAGGCCAAGGAGAGTTTGAATGAGGGGGTGGACCTGAAATAGAGCAAACAAGATGCCTTGTGCTCCTTCAATAATGGGATCTGGTGAAGTGGACTTTCGCTTCCGTTCGGGGAGACTAGAAAGGCGTCGGACATACGTCGCCCTGAGTGTTGTCGAGTCCGCAGGGCTTGCAGGGCTCCTAGATGAGGTGATTGACCCATTGGATCCGCTGGTTCCGCTCATTGCAGAACCGTGGCTGAGACCTCGATAATGGCTATATCGGTTCAACTTCGACTCATCAACGGTTCCTAAATCTGAGGGTTTCCTTGATACTATCCCCATTCGCCGCGACCTATCTTGGTTGGAGGAACGAGCCGATACCAGATTCTCGCTGTTGCTGCGCAAACGCTCATTTGCATTTCCAATGGTTAGAGGCATCACACCGGGACGTCTGATGGTGGCATTCTGCTGGGATAGGCCTCGATAATGCGAGCGGGACGGAATAGGAGGCGGTCGCGGCAGCGCCGGCGAACGTAGGTCAGGTACGTCTGTTCCATTAACCTTGATAGGGAAACGGCCACTCATCACGCGCTTCACCGGACGAGGGGTTTCCGCGCCTTCGCTTGACTCTTCCCCACCAGATTCGGTCTCAGAGCGATCACTTATAGCTTTCTGCCTCAAGAATCTTTTGATCTGCGACGTGACTGCAACTTCGTCCATATCTCCTTCTTGAAACCCCGCATTAGGAGATCCCGACTCCTCCGGCTGTAGTACCTCTTTAGGTGGAAACCGTATAGGATTTCCCTTCACCTTGAGGACTTGAAGAGATATCATATCAGCAAGAAAGAGCGGCAGGTCCTCGATCCGGTTTCTGTGGACGGACAGAACTTTGAGGGAGGTTAATTTGGCTAATTCGGGAGGGAGGACCTTGAGCATATTACGGCCGAGGTCCAAAATTTCGAGAGATGTCAAGTCACATATCTGAAGTCCATGTCAGCCTTGAAGTCTTTTCGTCTTTCAGAAGTACCCAGACTTACAGGCAGAGGAAACTCGCGAATAACATTGCTACGGACGTTTAGATATCGCAGAGACGTACACTCAGAGAGACGGGACGGGAATGCGTAAATGCGGTTGTGCGAGAGCGCCAGTCTAATGGGGAGATAGTTAGCAATAGTGAAAATCATAGTTCAAGGAGAGAATTACCGCTCAAGATCGTTCTTGATTATGTCCACAACCTCCTCAGGAAAGGTCTGGATCTGCTTGTGGCTCAAATCGATTGTCACCCCCGGCTTCAGTTCATTACTGACGCCGCTCGCCTCTGCTGCCTTTGTCTGGTTTTCTTCGAGGGCATGCTTCATTGCCTCCTGCACAAGTGCCACCACCTGATTCTCGGAGAGAAGGGCTTCGGGGTCTGGCACGTCTACCGGTGCAGGCGGATTTGGGGCGACATGTGGGATAGTTGAATTGGGAACTATTCTACGAACGGTGTTTAAGGGAGTCGGCCTGGGAAAGCCGCTATCATCGAGCAAAGGTCGGCCGGTAGACTGGGTCGCCGCCCCGAGCGGCGGCCCCGTGGGACGTTCCATCATGATGCTGTCGGGCTGTCTTCTACAGGGCTGAGTCGATCGCGGTACAAGCTAGTATCGCCGAGGCAGAGGACGGGAGGCGTTGGGGCGCAGGGTGATCCACGATCGCAAATACGGTGAATATCCAGGCGGATTGCTTACGGTCGTGGATGTTCGTGTGATCGGGTAGCAGTGAGGACAAGAGCTGCTGGGCACATGGCTGCGTCGATCGATGGTATCTGCTGTGGCCACCGCACCAGGGCCATCCACATAGTTCTTTCCGCTCCGAGGGAGGGGAGGATGAAAGGAGAGAAGGGAAGAAGGAGGTGAAGTGTTTCGTCAAGCTCGCGCTCACCCAAATTCCATATCGTGGCAGATTATCGGGCAGCGGAGTTTCCATCCGTTAGCGCCTTCCGCTCTGATGCAGGAACTCTGGCGATTTTATTGGCTCGCTTACTGCCCCTCAACCCCTTCTTCCGAGCCTCAGGAGGCGAAGAGAAAAAGGCGACGAGGACCATCACATATGACAAAGAGAGGAAAAAAAGAATAGTCTCCGTCGGATTTCACAAATGAGCCTAAGCAGCAGAGGCGTGTCGTATTGGATTTGCTTCCCCGAGCTTAGCACTCCCCTTCAGCAGCTGTCCGATTAAGCGGGAGAGCGTTGGAAGCCTGACCGCTCCTGTAAAGAGCCAATAGCCCGTATTACCTGTCCCTTACTGCATGGCAGACCGTCTTTGCCAAAGAATTCCTGCTGTTGTGGAGCTGGACTGCAATCACTCTTAAGGACGTAAGACTATGCATTATGTTTGATAGCCCAGTTTTAGCTGCGCGGAGGTGCGTTCGTATCAAGACGTCTCTATGCCTATAAGATTTATTATTCAGAACGGTGGTTCACTAGAAAACGTGAGCGCTTTGAGTGTTCGTATATGAGCCTCACCCCCTTCAATCCATAGTAGAGGAGATAATCCATCTTGTCGATGTCTCCTCCTGCCGCGACCGTTAGTATGAGCCCGGTTAGGACGCAGCATATGGTCTTGTCTGCTACCACTCCTGTGTAATTTCTTCCGGGAACTGGAAGTGGTCATCAACCTCACGTTCCATCCAAAGGTTCATACATCATGCCTTTGTCAAGGACCGACTCTTGTGTAGATATCGACTTTACTCTTCGTCGAACATTCAAGAAGGCCAACTTCCGGTAAGATCCTATCTTAATGCGGCCATAAATGATAGTGAAGCTCATCCATCTCGAAGTCCACTGCAGCGCGAGGTCATCGTTGCGGCGTTGGATGGCGATGATGTGTTTATACAGGCTGCAACGTCATTTGGTAAAAGCCTGTGTTTTCAGCTACCGGCTGTGATTGACCACGGTAGTAAGTGCTCTACCATTGCTCTGTTAATAATATCTAAATGGATCCAGTCACCATTGTGATTTCGCCTCTTCTCTCTCTGATGGTACGCGGAGACATCTGATTGCAAACACCGTGCAAGCTGATCCGTTGGGTAGACCGACCAGGTGAGCGCCTTACGCGCAGCTAATATTGAAGCTGCTACCATCAACAGCAATACCACGTACCAGGAGAGGCAACGGCTTCTTGGAGATCTAGAGACTGGCCACCCCGTCACCAGACTCCTCTATGTTACACCTGAGCAGTGCAACGCAGACGGCTTTCGAAAACACCTTAGGGTTGTGTACGAGCAGAGGGAACTTGCGCGGATAGCAGTTGACGAGGCCCATTGCATTTCGGAATGGGGCCATGATTTTCGTCCTACTTTCAAAGAATTACGTTGGTTTCGAGAAAGTTTCCCAGATGTCCCTATTATGTGTCTTACTGCAACGGCTACACCCCGAGTGCGGCAGGATGTCCTCGCAACCCTCGGCTTGACAGAAGCCAAGTTAAAGGTCTTCACCATGACAACTTTCAGAGACAACCTACATTATGAAGTGAGGTTTAAGTGTGACCAGGAAGATCACTACTCTGACTTCCTATGCTGGCTGAAGCAAGTCTACAAACGCCGCGCAGAAGACCCAGAGCGCCGATCTGAGCTTGAGCACAAAAAAGAACGCTTAGACAATGTATCGGGGATTATCTACACCATTTTCAGGCAAGACTGCGAAGACCTTGCAGCGCGACTACGTGCAGATGGTATAGGTGCACGGCCATACCATGCAGGACTCCGCAATGAAGAGAAGAATGAGACACTTCGGCGATGGGTAACCAACGAGAAGGGCTATGATGTGATCGTGGCCACAACTGCTTTTGGAATGGGAATCGATAAAAAAGACGTACGTTTCGTTGTCCACTGGCAAATCCCAAAATCCTTTGAGGGATTCTACCAAGAAGCCGGTCGTGCAGGCCGGGATGGCAAAGCAAGCATATGTATTATGTATTACAGCCGTGAAGATCGCGATCGCGCCTTTAACAGGCTTAGCAAGGACGGCAAGGCGCAGTCGAACCTCGAAGCCCGGATACGGACCTTGCAAGCGTTAATTGCGTACTGCGAAAGCACGGACGCGTGTAGGCACAAGCTTATCTCTGAGTACTTCGGAGAGAAAGAGACTCCACACTGCGAGTATGCCTGCGATTGGCATAAGGATGTAAAGAATCTGAAGAGGGCAAAGTTGAACGGGCTTGAGAGCGAGGAGTGGGTTAGCACACAAAAGGACCTGGGCCGTTTTGATTACGGCTATGAAGGTTATGATTGAATAACAACGAAAGGAAACCGGTACAATCCTCCACACGGTTGCTGGGAGTCATGAAAAATAAATCAAGGAACTTCCTATATATGTCGTACGCAATAGACCTGCGCGTTGAATAGGCTAGAAACCCTCTTTACGTATAGTACAACCGTGGTAAGACAAACTGACTAGCTCATTAAAACTAAATATAATTGAGATTCCTCATGGTTAGTTAACCTTGCCTCAACCCTGGCCGTAAACCAACTGCCACTTCAACTACTTCCATTAACTTCAGTCTCCTCAGTGCTGTAAACATTGTTCACAAACTGCCTACTAGTGGCCATGCGGCTTTCAAAACCCCACGCCCTCATCGCACAGAAGCCATCATAACCTTGGCAACCACGAAGCAGATATATTCAACCCATTAGCACTATATCTCTCAGCAATGCTGTAGTGACACCTAGATTAATCGAGATACGTATCTATTGACAGGACAAGATATTCAAGTGCGGCTACGTTAGGAGTCCTTTGCTATGCGACTCATGTCTCTCGTGTTTCTTGCACCTTACATGTAATTTCCCCATTGCAGAACGGATAGAACGGGAGATGGGCCAACGGCTTGAATAGAAACACATTCATCTCACGTTACATACTTCTCGTTGATATATGTGAATTGCTTCAATTTTCTCTATCTGTCTGCAAGGCTTTGTACGTGCATTAGTGAGCTAGCTAGACTTTCTATTGAAATGAGGCTAGCAGCTGGTCGGTATTCATTGGTATCGTAATCATTGTTCATGTGGCTCATGTCTCGTAATCGTCATGCAGACAGCGACAGGTTATCTGTCTGCCCAGATCGCCCCTAAGCTTCTGCTCCAACCATAATAATCATCCCACACAGTTGGAAAGGGAAATTTAGCCCGATAGTGAAAGTAACCTGAATAACTTCACCACCAAACTCCGTTCACAGTTATCAACTCCTTGTATGTCTTCCAGTTCGCACTAAACTCCATCTAATGTGCTTCTCAATTTTTAGCAAGTTTTATACTAAGGCGTCTAATTGTCATTGTCGTAGACAATATGGCCACCAGGAATTTCCGGATGGACACGTTGACCCATGAGTCTCCACCAGAAATAGTTTTCAACGGTCTGGCGAGCCAGTATTTTGGCGTTTCTGACACGCAGCCGGGCCTGCACCAGCGGTATGCAATCGGAAATCTCGTTGCCATCTGGGTCAAGCTCACCTTCCCACCATTTCTTGTCGGATTTGGCCACGTACAAGATCTCGCCGATGTTGACCTCGTGTAACTGCCAGAGCTCGGGGATGCGGATATGCTTGAACCAGCGATTCTCCATCTTGTGCAGGAAGTACTCGTCAAGAATGCCAAGCTCTTCAGTAAGGGCGTCGATATGAGCGCCTTGAAAGAGGAGGTGTAGCAAGACTGCCTGTCCAGGGGCTTGGGATCGCGGAGGGTAGAGTTTGTTTTCATCCTCGTCGTCAGAGAACTCCTCCTGCGGGGGCAAGTCCAAGCTAGTGTAGGCCTCGGATAATATGGAGTCTTTTTGCTTTCGCTCGAGATTGAAACCTCTAGCGATGACTTTCGAACCGGCCCTAGGATCAATAAGAGGCATGTGATAGCCGTCAGATTTGTTATCGTTGATGTCGAGCATGGACTGAAACATGAAGGGAGCGGAGATGTAGAAACCAGAGTATAATTTTGGGACACGTCTCAAGTCTCTGTTCTCCTGTCGAGCAGCAAAGCCTTTGCCACCCGGCCTGAAGGGAGAAATATCACTGCGAGGGCTAGCAAGAGGTGTGGCGCGAAGGGTGACTTGTCCTTCGGTATGGGCGGGAGAGTCATCGGTTTGGACAGAAGACTCTCCAACATGAATAGAAGACTCTCCACCTTGAATAGAGGAATCTCCACATTGACCACGAGACTCTCCGATGAGGTCTGAGCCCACCTTTTGTCCTTCGGCAGCCGTCGTGTCCTTAGAATTGCTAGCACGAAGGTTATTGGCGGCGAAAGAGGCAAGAGGGCAGTGAGTATCAATGATATCCCGACGAAGAGTAGCAAGATTCTCTTCGTTGACGGCATGTGCCTCGTCTCCATTGCTGGCAAGGGTACGCCCTTCAGCTTCAGATTCTGACTCCTTCTCAACTTGCTCTTGAATTTCGTCATGACCCGCCCCTTTAACTTTGTCCAGAATTTCGTCGTAGCCTGATTCCAGAGCTTCGACTTGGGTTCCACCATTGGTGAACTCTTGGATTTTGGTTTTGCCACCATACTGATCAGACTCCTGGTTATGCTCTTCCCCGGCTTCATGGGCAGACTCATCTCCAGCATCATGACCAGTTTGGTTGCCAGTTTGCTGACCGCCATCGCGACCGGATTCGTAACCAGACTCGTAACCAGCTACATGCCGATCTCCCTGGCCATACCCTCGGCGATTTCCATGACCTGCTCCACTGCCACCTGCCTGACCGGGCCCGAGATCGTCATCGTGGTCGTCTCTCTTCTTTTCCTCCTGACCAGCTTTATTAGCTCCGTCCTGACCATCCTCGTTTCCTTCTTCATCCTCATCACCAGACTCAGAGCTAGCAAGGCTAGGAGGTGGGACCAAATAGTCAGGCCTGACGATCTGGAATTGATCAGCAGATTGTCCCTTAAGTCTCATAAGCTCATCATTAGTGAGCGCAACAAGGCGGTTATCTGGATGGCTGGACATATCCTGGTTGTGAAGCCAGTTCTGTACTTGGGCGTACGCGTTGTCAGCTTCCATCTGATTGAGGTTGCGGCGGTCCCAGAAGAACTCAGGGGTGGCAGGTTCCGGAGGGGGAGGCGAGGCTGGCTGGAAAGGATCCATTCTGCGAAGAAGCTGCTTAATTCGAAGGAGCGGTTTGGGTCCGAAGAGCTGCTTGATTCTGTATCGAATGGGGTTATTTTGGCGGTAGATTTCTTCGAGTCCTTCGATTTTCGCAGACTTTGGGTCGCCGAATACGCACTGCGGGATCGAGTCAATATTCACTCACACAGGGGAAAACAAAGAGGAGATCCCAAGCATAGTTTGCTTCTAAGCGAATTTACTCTGCTTGCCCATGTTACATACCTTAGAATTATGCCGCTGAGGGCCATAAGGCTGCTGAGCTCCCTTAAGCTTGCTGAAAATGCGTTTGACGAAGGCCCTGATTTCCTTGGCGGGCTTGAGAATGGCATCGGAAGTTCTACTGAAACGAGTGATTGAAGCCGGAAGAGCGGATCCAAGGTCATCAGATATTATGGTACGCTGGCCATTGTCATAGGCGGCAAACTCGCTGTTATTCCAAACCGTTGTATAGTTATCTGGCCTATTCTCTTCTCCTCTCTTCCTCTTCAATTTAGCCAGGAGAGGCAGAGCTAACAAGTTGATAGGAAGACCGCAAGAGGTGGAGGACTTTGACCTAAACTGGACGCAGCTTCGTCCAACTGATGGGAGCTATTATTATCGTTAGCCAGTTGCTCCAGAGTCTTTGACGGGCACGTACAGTTTGAGGATCAATATTTCGGGCATTCCAAATAGCATCTTTCTGACTTGTGGAGAGCCAGATCTCGCCAATCTTGTCATCACCATAACGAATTGAAACATAAGCCCTGTACGAACAGTGAACAGTCCCGTCAAGGGTATCTCCCCGAAAGTGTTTCTCCTCGGGAACGGTCCCTGTTTCCTATAGAGATTGTCAGCTACGAACGAAATATATAGAGAAGAAGGTGCGACCTACAGCGAAGTGCTTATCCCAGAGCTTACAAAGAACGTATTCCTGGTAGTGAGATAGTTCCACCTCATGACGGCGCCTACCATTGTCCCAAAAGACCATGATTATAGGCGGGTCTTCCTTGTTGAGCTCGGATTCGACAGTGAGGATTTCTTTGATGTCATCATTCACATCTTGCTGGGCAATTAGGGGCTTCTCAACTTCATTGGCCTCATCCTGCTCAACCACCGCAGATACGCCTCTGCGACGGTATCGGAAGTTGACCGGTGCCATCTCGCGATTAGGAGGGGTACAGGGCCTGATTTCGAGGTCTCCGATCTCACCCTGTTTGATCTTAGTGAGTGTGTGTCAGTCGCCAATACATTAGACTCACCTGCATCTTTGTCTCCCCTGATATCCGTTCTGGAGTCTCTGGATAAGGGGGGAGGATCAAAAAGGACGAAACGGAGCAGTTTTGAGGCGGATTAAGGTTGCAATTGACACGGGTATATTCTGCTAAGTAGCTGTATGTGTGTGCAAGACAAGATCGAAGCTGAACATGTTCTAAGAAACTAAATAGTGAAAGAGACCTTCGACCGAGCCCTATATGGATGGAACAGTCCGCTGATAGGCTCGCTTAGTAGTGCGTGAATTCAGGGGAACAACTGAGTGGTGACATGAAGCTCCAGGGGCCATGTTCTTTACTAGGCCTGGGGCAGGACACAGAGAGACTAGAAAACACAAGATTGGACAGGGATATCAAGATGTTATCGTTAGAGATACCCTGAGCTCTACAGATTTTCCTGAAGCGAGTGAGAAGTGCTTTTGAAGAGCAAATTGAGCCATCTTCTGAGCATCATATCCAATGCTCATGCTCTCACTACACGGTACTCTACTCAGCCATTCTAGCTATGGGCATATTCAAACACTGACACTCAACTACACTTGATGCTTTAACAAACAATACTTCATCTAGTCATGCATTTGTGGCAGGAGAATCTCTGCGGCCACAAGTTACACTCGCTGCAAATAAAGACCTTCCGGTGTACTAACGCCAAAGAAATACAGTCTGCTCAAGAATCATTTAAGGCTCCACATTAGAGAGGAGCCATAAAATATGATAGCTTACTATTCCTAACCATCAAGAGGCTGAGCTTCCTTGTTGCAGATCACTACTAGCAAACCGCACATCTCACAATTCATTCAAACTCACTCAATAGATCACAAGGAAGAAAAAGGAAGCAGATGCGACTACTGTGTATTTCCCATACCGCGTAATTAAAAGAAGTCTATACATGCACCGATATTACTTCAGAGTGACGAGCTCCTCCGCACTCGTCGGGTGGATAGCCACGCAGCTGTCAAAATCGGCCTTAGTCGCGCCCATCTTGATCGCGACGCCGAAGCCCTGCAACATCTCTCCGCTGCCTATGCCTAGGATGTGCAGGCCAACGACTTTCTCATCCGGACCGTAGCAGATCAGCTTGTATTTTGTCGGTCCTTTCTCCTCGGGTTCCATCATGGCGTAGTACATGGCGGTGAAGCTGGTGTTGTAGATCTTGAGGTTCTCGCGGCCGTAGCGCTCAACGGCTTGCGGCTCGGTGAGACCGATGGTGCCAACTTCGGGATGTGCGAAGACGACGGAGGGGATGAGATCGTAGTTGAGTTTCGAGGCGCTTAACTTCTCTGGACCGAAGAGTCGGTCGCTGAGTTTGCGGCCCGCGGCAATGGCAACGGGAGTCAGCTCAACCTTGCCGACAACGTCGCCCAAGGAGTAGATGTTTTCGACGTTGGTATTCTGGAACTCGTCGGCCACTATCTGACCCTTAGCATCCTGCTTGATGCCGACCTTCTCCAGCCCAAGACCTTCTACTTCTGGAGTGCGGCCGATGGCCCAGATCAGCTCGTCGACGTCTTCTAGTTTTCCGGAACCGTTGGCATCTTGGTAGTGTACTGTGAGCTTCCCCGTCTTCTCATCCTTCTCAACCTTGCTCTGACTCGAGCGCTTGTGCAGCTTGATGCCCAGCCGCTCGTACTCCGCCGTGACGGCCTCCTGCACCACGGGGTCAAATGCTCTCAGGAAAGTATCGTGGCGGATGAACAGGTGCGTCTCCGTGCCCAGAGCATTGAACATACCTGCAAACTCCACTGCAATGTATCCAGCGCCAACAATCGCCACCTTCTTTGGTTGTTTTTCAATTTCGAAGAACCCGTCACTATTAATACCATACTCCGCGCCAGGGATGCCCGTGGGCTCAATCGGCCGGCCTCCAGTAGCAAGTAGGATCTTCTTCGCGCGGATCTCTTGCCTAGACCCATCTTCCAAGACTACCTCCGCCGTGTTCTTGCTGGTCAGGTGTGCTCGGCCATGGATGTGCTCGACCTTGTCATGTTCCAAATTCTTGGCGTATATCCCATTCAAACGCTTAACATACGCATCCCTCTTGGCCTTGAACGTAGGCCAATCGAAGGGCGCGGTTTCCTTGACGGAGAACCCATATGCCTTCGCCTGGTGGATCGTCTCTGCAATAGCCGCTGCGTTGAAAGTGACCTTTTTCGGCACACACCTGTATATCCACTCTATATTAGCCTCTACCCTCTCAACTGCACAGCTCCAATCAAGAGGGATATCAAGAACTCACCCAACATTAACACACGTCCCTCCCAATCTCTTATATTCCACAGCAATTGTTTTCGCCCCATACCAGGAGCTCGCCCTTCTCGCGCTCGCCAGCCCACCGCTTCCCCCCCCAATCACTAGGTAATCGCATTCTTTCGGCACAGGCGCCATGGTTGTGCTGCTACTGCTACTACTACTTCTTCGTCCCTCTGCAGAAGGAAAATGTCTCGCAAGGGAAGATAATCTGTGATGCGAACTGGTCGTGGTGCTAGCGAAAAATCCCGTGCGAGTCGTAGCAGTCACCGTCGCAAATCTCTTCATGAAGAACAACTAGAACCCCAATTGCGCCGCAGGGGGGGGTTTCGATGTTCTATTTATCCTATGCGAAACGAAGGGAGGGGGCTGTGACGTGCTCCTACTGCTGCATAAAAAGGAAGCTCTGGCCCTGGGCGCGGCGGCGGGGGATTACAAGCTACAGAAAGATTACAAACCTCGGTTGGGCCAGGGGTTCTAGACAAATTCGTGGACCGGAGTGTGAAATGGCGATTATTTAAGCACGACTCACGTGATAGGATTCCAAATCACGCTGGGATTAGGGAAGGAAAGGGGGCTGTGAGAGATGAGATTAGAGATAGGGCTAGAGAATTAGGAGAGATGGGGATGACAAAGGGCTTGGCTGGTGAGGTGGTGGATGGGGAGAGGTGAAGTGCATGACGATGCAGGTAGTTATCTGACCTTGGTAAAAAAAATGGGGGAAATGCTGTGTGTTTCTGGTCTTGGCTTTGGATTCGGCTCTGGTTTGGGGTATCATCGAGTTGGTTCCATTATTTAGGTAGGGTATTTATCTAGTACGTTCTCTTCCAGTGGGTGCTCCGGTACTTCCTATGCACCGTAAAGTACTACACGCCTCTCTTCTTCCAGACATCAAGATGAAGCAAGGATGTACCCTAGTAGTATCCTCCAGAATGCTACATACATCCAGTAATTTCTTTCTTTCATACAGCCCAACCCTTTGGCTTCCTCATTATTTCGCCCCTGGATTCAGTTGATAAGGTGCATTATCTTATTCGATTCAATTCAATTCGGCGTGGGATCCGACGCCCTTAATGCCCAAGTCGCTGCACAATAAATATTCGGACTTGGAAATTCTATACAGATGGAAGGAGGAGATGGTGAGTACTTGGCCACATACAGGGTGAGTGATGAAGGATGAAGATTCCAGTGAGGTGTTGGACTTTGGTGATGAGTGGTGGAAGGAGCGTCTTGGGCCACGCTCTGTAGGCGGAATGTTTTCGACATATTTTGGAGGAGGTTTGACGCGCTGAGTCTGAGGCAGAGGTACAGATGAGGGTGTGACTATGGGAACTTGGTATGAATGATATCTGGGTTCTCGTGCCAGTCGTCGATACTGACTAGCATCTAGCAAAATATTAGAAAGCATCCACAGGTCAATTTCAAGATCCTCATACCTTTCTAAACGTCGTCAAGCCAGCCAAGATACTCCCCCCAATCCAAGTAGTATACTTCCTCTCTGGGGGGGCGAAGATCTTGATCCGCATATCTTTAACAGCTAACCGCTGCACCTCGTGCAGCAGCCTATCGCCAAAGCCCTTCGTCAGCGTGCTTCCGCCGGACAGCACAATGTTGCCAAATAGTGACTTGCGCAGGTCCAGGTCTGTGCGGTTGATAGCATCGACTACAATTTGTTGGACGCCAGGATACTCGAGGCCGATGATCTCGGGGTCGAAGAGAATTTCCGGCGCTCTGAAACGTTCCGCGCCGATCTGTATCAGTTAGCAAAGGACCACCCAGGATAGAGTTGAATGCACAAGTGATCAAGCATACCTTAATCTTATTCCCATCCGGTAGCACATACTCCACCGCCTTGCCAGCGCCCACCTTCGCCGCAGCCCACTCCTTCTCCTCCTGCTTTGGATTCGCAGCGATATAACTAACCTTCTCCTTGATCATCCTAACCACCTCCTTCTCAGCACTGGTATGGAATATGTAGCCCGATTTTCGCAGAAGGGATTGTAGGTACTCTGTGACGTCCCTGCCCGCGACATCGATCCTGCGGATGGAGGAGGGCATTGAGAATCCCTCGTAGACGGGGACGGCATGGGTGACGCCGTCACCGGAGTCAAGCACAATGCCGGTGGTGCGGCCGGAGGCGTAGAGGGAGAGGACGGCTTGGATGGATGTGTACAGCGCGGGCACGTTGAAGGTCTCGAAGAGGATCTGGGCAGCAGTGTCGCGGTTGCTACGTGGGTTGAGGGGGGGTTCGGTGAGGAGGACGGGGTGCTGGGAGGTGTTAGCATTAATCTGTAAGAATCTTTTCTCCCTATCCTCGATTTTTCCGAGCTGTTGGCCTATCCTGAGATCTCCACCCATCTCGCAGTCCCACATTCCCAGCATACTCATCCCCCATCTCAACTCCCGACTGTAAAATTAAACTTACCTCTTCACTCAGCGTCTTCAGGCCCTCACCATACACCCACTCCCAGATGCGCTCCATGTCGTCCCAGTCTGTCACGATGCCGTGCTCCAGCGGATACCGAATCCGCAACAAGCCCCTGAGCTCCTGGGCGCGTTGACCGATGAACACGTCGCCCTCGAGCGCGCCTGCCAGCACACGCAGGTGCTTCGGCCGGCCGACAAAAGAAGGAAAATAGCACTTGGGGTTGTCCTCGCCCGCGAAGCCCGCTCGGATCGTGCCGGACCCATTGTCCAGCACGATGGGGGCGTTGTGGAGAGTGTCACCCATGGTGATGGCGTTGGCGCTATGATCAAGGAGAGGGGAGTGGAGTTGTTGCCAGGCGGGCGAGAAAGGGAGAGGTAGGAGGAGGGTGATGGATTGCGGTGGTGAGAGGAATTGGTGGGTTTTCGTGGGCGGCGATGGTGTTTCTTGTCGTGGTCTGTTCTTTTTCTCCTGAGGTTCGCGTTGGCCGTTGGCGATTTGTGCACGGAAGAAGCTCGACGTGCAGGGGCGAGACAGGGGTAGCTTATGGAGAGCTTCCACTCTTTTGAAGATGGAGAGCAGGACTAGTTGTTACTATCGAATTATATCGATTAAACTTGGCGCATTAGACACGGGGACTTCTGTTCTGTCCTGTCTCAGACATAGTATTGTCGCAGAAAAGCTGTCCTGCATTTATCTGGTTTCGAGAATACTTTCAATGCCTGACTGCAGCACCTGGGACAGCGATAAATTCCCCCCTTCACCCCCAAACTAAACCTGCCCCAGTATAGGCTCCATAGAAGAAATTTATTGGACACCGCGCGGAGTAGCTTGCTGTCCATCCACGCTCTATCTATGACATGTTGAATGCCTACCTATGGTACGACCTTCTGATCTTAGCAGAGACAGCTGAGCTACGGGTCTGGGGTTCAATTCGCGAGTCCTTGGACTCGGGTCCCGCTATGACAAAGTATATTCTGTCCTCCTTCTCAAACGGTGTGAAGAAGAAAACGAGTTCTCGCGCGTTGGCATCGGAAGATTGTTCGGGATACAGCGTTTGGGGAGCATTCCGCCAGTTGATTATAGTATTGTATAGGACTGTGCTACCTGCTGAAGGTTTCCACCACTGAACTATGTTTTCTACATCGTAGATTAACGCGATGACTTATACCTACTTTTGAGTAAGGATCAAATTTTGGGTTTGCTTAAGGGTCGAGGGAGTACTTTCCATTGATTTGAAACAATGATAATAAGACGAGGGATAATAACAAGTCTATGGACGTTAAAAGGATTTCTTGAGCGAATATTACTAAGATTACCCTTTCTGGTCAGGGCGGTGCGAATATAAGTAGCGCATCCCTACGGCTAGTATCTCTA